>WBNM01024439.1:197410-383040 GCA_013399055.1 Ramphastos sulfuratus | reverse complement strand
TTTTTTTTTTTTTTTTTGGAGCGGGGAGGTGGAGCACATTATGGGCTAGCTGATAAAGGGAAATTAACTGATATCGTGTGCTTCAACTTCAGAACTTAATACTGCATGAGGTTTTGATTTAAAAGCTTAGATCTATTTGGGTATCTTTGAAAAACTGAGTCGTTGTAGCCTCAAAACATAGCTGTGAAGAGAGCGAAATCAGTGAGCAGTACACTTTTTGTGGGGCCAGTAAGGAATGGAGCTATGGTCTAACACTTCGTATTAGCAGTGATTTTAACTGTCAATGTATTTTTGCTGTGGCTGAAAAGAAACAAGATGATATCAACAAAAGAAGGTGTTTAATTGGGACAGTGATCTTCTTTCTGGATACAGCTTTACCAATATTATCTCTAGAATTTTTGTGCCTTGTTGTGGAGTCAGAGCTTCCAGGAATGCAGAAATACAGAGCAGAGTTTTTTTAAGGGGTTAGAAATGTTCCTCAGCTTGGATGGGAAGTTTACATTCAGTTAAATTAAGAATAGGCTGAGTAATTCCATGGCTGTTGTGTGGAAGTAAATAAGGAGATGAAGATTGGATATAAAGAGGATGGACCTGGACATTGCAAGTATATTCCTCAGAAGGTTCTCTTTTTGTGTCATATTCACATGGTTAGTGCAGGGTGAGTACCGGACTTCGATCTGAATACATTTCCTCCCTCCATTTTCTGGTTATAGGACCCTTGGAGAGGTGAGGTGTTGTCTTTTTCTGCATCATCACCTGCTGGGACCATGCTTCCTATACTCAAGCTTCAATCTCTCCTTTACCTGTTGTGCGCATTGTAGTAAATTTAGAACTGAAATATTCAGCCTTACTGAAGATGATGGGCTGAACATATTTTAACTTGAAATGCAAACACAACACACATTACGTGGTTCTGTGAAGGCTTAGATTCTTTGAAACCCAGAAGGATCACTCTGGTAGTTCACTATGGGAAGCTGAATAATTGTGAGAGACGTACATCACCTGGTAGCACTAAAAGTGGATGCATTTTGTGCAGCTCAAGCTGAATAATTTGGATCTATCCCTGTTGTAAAGACATTAACTTCTATGCCCTTGTATTTTGAATTCTGTGTTAGATGAAAGGTCAGACCAGACATTTTCAAAAGTCCCTTCTGGCTGAATTCATCTGTGAATTTGGAATGTCTTTGAATGATGTGGAAGTAACAAATAATCTAACAGACCTTGAACTGATTCTTATTTACATAGCAAGGAATTCAGTATAAAAGAGAATAGGTTTGAACAAGATGAAAAAAAAATCCCTTCTTTAATACATAAGCCATATGGCTCAGTGCCATTTCGAACTCCTTCGGATAGCTCTGAAATAGCTAGTTTCAAGAAACTACAAGGATGTGAGCTGAGATCCCTCAAGCAATGTAGCTGTGACAGCACGGCCTCCACCTGAGCCAGGCAACTTTTAGATGCAGAGTACGTTTATGGGACAGGCTACCTCTGTTTTGGATTATGTTGTCTGATGCAGACATGAGACACTTTGATGTTAAGAACTATAATCTTTCATTTGAGGATATCAAAGCATCTGGATTGTATTAATAGAGTCTTCTTGATCTAATGAGGAGAATGGAGGGGCAACGGATAATATTTCAATATCAGAAAAAAAACCCAGAGACAAGGCAGGTTCATTGGCCATTGAGTGTTTTAATAGTGTAAACCATACTTAGCTGATTTTTCTGCTATTGCAGCAGGAGCATGAACAAAGGGTAGATTTAGCACATCTATGCAGTAGCTAGACCATAATGCTCTTAGTGCTTTGTGCCAAAAATGCACTTTCAAAAACATCTTTGTAGAAATACAAACAATAGGCTACTCCAATGGGTAAGTACTGTGCATTTCCAAATTAGTGCTCACACCAAAGACTGCACACATTTGGCTGACAGACTACAACAGTTCCAGTGGATAAGCAAATGATTATTTATTTTAGGGTTCTTTTTTTTTGGAGGGAGGATGGGGACACAACACAGACTAAATGCGGTGGTTATGTACATTGACTGAACTGACTGATATGTGATAACAGTGCTATTAATTTGCCTCAACACGAGTTTAATACCACAAAAAAATGATAATTCAGACAAACCCCTACATTTAAACAACATTAAGGACAACGAATAAAACCTACAAAAGCAACAGATTTTGGAGAGAAGGCAGGAAGGTTGTAATTAGCTACATGTAGGCAGTGCAATAGGTAGCATTTTTCCTGGTTATACTGATTCCATCAAGTATATAAAAATTTGAGCAGTATTAAAGCATGCAAATGAACTAGGATATACTTTCAACTATACATTTTGCTTTACTCACATCTGTGGTTTAAATCTGAACTGTGAGTACCACAGATTTTTGAGAGTTTTTTTGAAGTTCAGTGAATAACTTTGTATTTTCTTCTATGCTTTTTAATTTTTGTTTTACTGTGCCTACAGATGAGAAGATTAAGCCCCCCTTACTGCAGGGATTTAATTGTGGATGTATTTAATTACTTCCTATTAACTGCCCCATGCGTGAAGGTTTTCTCAGCCAGGGTAATGCCATTTCAAAATGGAGTGTGCTGAAGCTTCCATCTGTGGAAGAAATAAGCTAAATTATGAAGAGCTGACCATGCAAACACAGATCAAAAAAATTCTTGATGTACGATCCAAATATTTGTCTCTTAGATTAGATCATTCATTTTTCATTTTTTTTCCCTTTCTTTTGTGTGTGTGTTTGTAAAACTGAGAAAGGGACCAGCAAGTGCCAGTTGCTAGGATCTGTCAGATCTTGTGTCAACACCTGTTTTCTCAGGGGAGAAAACTCAGCCACTGTAATTAGAAGCTTGAAAATTAAATATTTGCAAAACAGTCCACTCCTACTGTTTAATTGAGAAAAGAATTCAGATCTCCATAAACGTGCCAGCACCCTGCTCATTAGATGATGATGCCACCATGTGATTTGTCTTGTGTGCTTCCGTGCTCCTTTAAAGTATGTTTTTTTCCTAAATACAGCAATGGGATCAGTTAACTTTTATCATAAGTTCTCATTTCTCACAACTAGCAGAATATATAATCTATCCTTGTGGATCTGACAGGTGGAATATAAAATATGTCCCTCTCCAGCAGTTTGAGGATTATAACCCAACATTGCTACAAGCAAATATGGTTAGTTCTTGGGGTCAGGCAACAGGAACTTACATTACATTGCTGCTGCTATTTGTGTGGTTCTTACAACACTCACTTATCTGGGGCTTCTGGTAATCTGTTCGTGTTCACTAAGCTTAATACAGTATGAATAGAATTCTACCTGAAATCATTGTGTACCTATATAATACTCGTCCTTTGTGTCTCTTGAGTTGGTCTCCTGTGTTATGTAGTTATACAAATCTAAACACAATCTGGTATTGGTAGCTACATCCTGATTCCTCCAGGCACTATCCTGGAACCTGGGGACAGATAAGCCACTAGTGCAGATCTGAGAGACAAAATGTTGTTTGCTTTTGGAGATGGCTGAGCTCAGTGTGTGCAAGAGGGCTCCAGAAATGCATTGGAAGTGTTCCAGCTGCAAGTGGGTGCTTAGCCCATTTGATTAGACTCAAAAGGCATGTAGTCCAACTGTCAAGTGCACATCACTCTTAGTTTTGCTCTACAGATCCACCACTAGTGTGCAGCGCTGGTTGCCAGTGTAGCTACAGCTGCGGAGAAGGATACCTTGTATAGTGAGAACACTATAATGTTTAACAACTTAGCAAGTCTCCAGTTTTCAAAGCCTCTGGCTTGGTTTGTGTCTTACTTGGTTTCATGTCCCTTACTTCCTCTTCTAGAGGAGTGAACTCGTTTTCTTTCAGTATTATATAGAAAAGTAGGCAGATGCTGCTTCCCTTCATGTGCAAATCTCCTGTGTACCTAGTGCAGAAAACTCTGTAAATGAATAGCACTGGCTCCTCAGAAGCAGTCCTATTTCTGCTCCTGTAGATTGAGCACAATGGCAATCTTACCTGGGAGAAATAGTCATATTCTGGAATATGCTGTGTCAACCCCCCCCCACCTCCGCTGTCCCCCCAGAATCTTTGAACTTGAGTTAAATTGTAAAATTCCGTGTTCTAAGTTTGCATTAATTGCTTTCAGGTATATGAAGATGTAGTAATAAGAACAATTATTTGTTAATTGTAACTATTAACATAAAGGTAATTGTTAAATGATTACTATGTAGTAATGATTTTTTTTTTCCTCTCTACAAGACATGTACTAGACCTGTCTGTGCTTGTGAGTTTGCCTTTGTGACAGTGCACAGGGGCAGTAGGATTTTCTGATTTCAATAGTTATGACAACACTGACTGCCAATACAAGTAATGTTCTGTAATGTCTTTTATAGGGGATTGTAATCTCTTTTTTTCAGGGTTGGGTTCTTCCTTCCAGATATGCCTGTGCAGTTCTTACTTAAGTGAGCATCAGCATTTAAATTCCTTTGGAGTTTTGCACCAATGCCTCCATTTACCGTTTCAGTAAAGCTTTGTCAGGATGTGTACATGAGAGCAAGATTTGGTTTCAAGACTGTTCTATTCAGAATAAATAGTAGGTAGCTTTGATGAGTGCAGCCAGCTTAGCTGCACTTTCATTATGTTTCACTTTTTTATTTCTGAAAGGAAATCAGACTATTTGAATTAAAATGGTCCAAACAGCTTATGTATAAACTTGAGGATGGAATCTGCAATGGTCAACTTTGCATCGGTTGTTTGAAAGCTATAGTCAACAGTGCAGACGTGCCTGTGGGAGGGGAGGGCAAAGCTGCCAAAACAATGAGATGCTGCCTGTGCCTTGCAGCCTTGAAGTGCAGCCCACTCTGGAACACATATATATCTTATTTTCTTTTAATGAAAATTGGATTAAGCTAGGAGTTGTTTGCTCAACTTATATTTAAAAAAAAACAAACCAAAAAAAAACCCAAATCAAAACAAAAAAGGCAAAAACCCCTCCACAATCCCAGAAAGATGCTACGATTTGTAAGGGTACAAGGGAGATGTATTCCTTTTGTCCTTTTCCTCAAGACACAGAAGTTTCAGATTCTCATAGAACAGAGAAGGGTAGAGGATGGGTAAATTATTATTGTCCCCATAGGCAATAAACCAGGAAAATAACACACACAAGGGCAGTATTGCACTTCGTTACAGCCTAAACTGATAGGAAGAGCAATGGTGGTTTCTGCAATGATGAGCAATGGGGCACAGGCTTATGTTACCTATTAGCCAAAGACAGAGCAAACAGGCTGAGCCAGCTGCAAAACTCCATGCTCTCATGATCTTGTGGCTTGACTTCACTATTGCTGGTTTGACCTAATTCATGTATATCCTCTGAGCTAATGTTTATTGGGTATCTGAGTTACAGATTTCGCTAAACAGAAACATTCTTCCACTTAGGGATTTTATGGTTTACTAGTAGAGCTTTGAGAAAGTTCCAGGATCTTTGCTTTGCTTTCTTCCTTGAGGCCAGAATAAAGCCCAGACACTTGCATCTCCATTTAGTGTAGAACGCCTCGCTGCTTTGAGAAAGGTTGTAATTCCTCAGCTCCGTGCTGTGGGATACATGATTAAGTCACTAAGCCATTATGCTAGCTGAATGCAAGTGTCTGCAAGTTAATGGCAAACTGAACTTCATCCAGTTCACATGCTTCTAATTATGACCGGCTGGTGTTTGTAGGTCTTCTGCCAATAAAGGCATCCAAAAACTACAAATGTAACTGGATCAGAGAGCATTTGGCTTTAACTAGCTGTCAATTAGGAGGAGAATGATGGATTCCAGATATCTTTTTGTATCTTCTGTGTGTTGACATCCTTTTTTTTTTTTTTTAAATTTTTCCCTTCCCCAAGCTCTGCGTTGCAGCAATAGCATGTGCTGTTTCACAACTATTTTGGAGAAAATGTTCCCTAGACACCTACTTTTTGGCAAAGTAAGCCATGCTTGTAGTCTTTTAGCTTAGATAGGCTCTTCAATTGCCAATTAGTCTAGTTACCTCTCCCCTGAAGTAAATTTGGTAATACATTGATTTTTAGCAGAATTATTTATGGAGAAAAAAAAATGTGCAGCTTGTCTAAATGAAGTGGTTTACCAATACAGCTGTGTTGGTGCAGCTTTACTGCTGCAGTCCTGTGTATAATTTCCCAAGTGGATGCTTTTAATCAGGAATAAATGTGACCTAACTAGAAAAGGTAACTAAAATAAGTGTTATAGCTATAACATTGAAGGTCTACTTCAATGTTCTCTCTCAGTCGCAGTTTTTCTGGCTAAAGAAACTAGCACTATGTGTCAGCCTTCAGTTCCCTGTTGCCACTGTGTGGGCAGAGGCACTTCCTCCTCTGATTTATCTTCTCTACTGCTTGCTTTTTAATGAATTTTATTAAAATAAGTTTGATTAGCATAAACATCTTAAACTGTAATTTTGTGTAAACATGAAAACTGAAGGCAAAATAATGACCATTGGAGGGACAGAGCTGAGTGTTCAGGGGTGGCTGCCATCTTGGACATTGCAGGAGTGGGCTTCAGCAAGACAGTTTTTACCACATTTACCACTTTGCCTATTCAAACAGCAAGGAATAATATTCTGGAGTGTTAATAAAAGCTGATGGAACTAAGTGAACTGAAAGAGATTTTGTTCCCTTGTGTAGCATCAGGTCCTCTGTGTTTAAAAGATCTCTTGAGAACTATGTGCTGGAAAACAGTCACAAAACAGTTTCTGCAACCACCCCACAGAAAATAAAATGTCAAAATGAAATTTCACTTCGTCAGTATTAGTGTGTAACTTAGAGCTGAATGTATAGTCTGAAATGTATGAGGCAGATTTTGGCCCAATCTGCTGATGGATAGAAGAGCGAGTATCACTTGCCAGAATAGTGAGTGTTCAGTTGTTTTCTCTCTGGATTTATTCAGCACCATTTGTCATGAATTAATGATCAATTGTTAATTCAATATTCACTTTTCCAGCTGCACTGATTACATACAGAAATCTAAAATAATAAGTCACATGGCATTGTTTCTGTTGCCAATCAGATGAGCCTAACTTGAATAATATTTGAACAACACAATTAAAACGAGCTCATGGAAATGGAATTAAAAATATTTCCTGTGCATCTTCACATGTACAAGTTTAGTAATTTTTTTTCTCAGTCAGTCATGACTGTGTTAATATGGAGGAATAATTGAGTGTGCAATGCAAACTATTAATTTTGATCAATAGTTTCCATTATTCACCCTCTACATTAAATACTTTATTTTAAATCTCCTTCTGATCAGAGGCAGGTAATCAAGGCTCTGCAGTGATTTTTGTGGCTTTCTCACAGGAGCAAGCTAAACTGTGATCATATTCCACACTCTGGGACTTCTTTGAGATCAGGCTGAAAGACTGCTAGTCTTTGTCCCAAAGAATGGTCAGTATCGTGGATTTTACTTGAAAGTGGAATTGGCATGTACTGAGAGCACAGACAGGCAATTCCAGTTCTGAATGGCTTTAAATTGGAAAAGTTGAAATTTAAGGTATTTAAGTCAGCTGCTGTACCATTCTTGTTGTCGTTATTGTACATTTGTTGTGACCCGAAGACACTGAAATTCAGTAATTCAAGTCATGTTGAGTGTCAGTAATGCTGTTTTCTGTACTGGGTGTGACTCCCAAGATCAGTCAGCCAAGAGCTTTCTGATGGGATGGGTGCAGCAAAGAGCCATCACCTCAAAGAAATGCTGAAAGAGAGATTCCTGGACTCCACAGACCTTGTTACTTATCAACACTCAGCTTTCTCTCTGCCTGCCCATTGTATGATTTAGCAGTTTGAGGTAATAAGTTGCAAGGCAAACATGTAGGTCACTGTGTTTGCTACCCACCTTTTAAATACTCTTAAAATAACTGCTTCAGAACCAGAATCAGCAGTGATGCAAAGCTAGCTGACAGAAAGAAATGGATGTATAATTGATGTCTACCTGCCTGCTGTAAAAGGCTTGTAAAACACATGCATCTTACTTTGATTTGGTATTTTGTAAGCAGAGTTGTAAATGATGTGTAGTTAAGATTAGATAGGAGGATCTTGTAACCTCTTGCAATCTGATTTGCAGCTGCTAACAGCTGCCTCTGCCATGTCAGTTGTAGCTGTGTAATTTGCCAAGAGGATTGTTCAGGTGCAAGATATCCTCCACAGGCCCAGCAGCTGTCCCTGAGGCATAAAACCAAGTGGAAGAGAGTTAAACTGGGATATATTGTGTGCTTTGGCTGTTGCCTGACAGAAGTGATATTGGTGTGCCTGGTGTCCTTAGGATACGAGGAAAGCAGGATCTTGAAGAAGAGGTATTTTCCATGAGAACAGGTGAAGTAGTTGGAAAAAACAACCAAGTTTCCAAAACTAAAGTCTCTGGATTTTTGTTTATCCTGTAGGGCCCTCATCAGAAATAAACATTCCAGGAATGAACAGTGATGATGTGTGCAGCCTCTCACCCTGTTTTGAATTTGATGTTGGTGAAATGTCAGATTTGTCTCTATTTGTGGTCCTGTTTGGTTTTGAATGGGTTCAAGTAGACCCAGCATAAACCTAACGTTTTGCAGCAGCTTTTCACTTAACTAGGGGCTTGAACAAGAGTGAATCAAGCCCTGTGTACAAAACACATTAACTCACCTTCCTCATGACTTTGAGATACAATGTCTTGATGTGAAACTTCAGCGTGATCTTTCATGTAAGTTATACCTTCTTGTTTTATGTTTGACATGGCTCTCATGAGGAACTAGTAACTAGTAACTATAATTGTTATGTAAGTTTTAGTCAGCTTTGAGTAAATGTTTATGCTTTGCTTGCTGGAAAAATAATGAAAACAAGAAATCAAACCAAAACATCACCACTGCTAGCGTAAAGCAGGTTATTTTCTGCTACAAACAAGTGTAAATACTGTCTGTATTCTAGAGCCTTTGCTGGGATTATAGGATTGAATCTCTCTCTGTATGCTGGTCTGTGGGTTTTTTTTTTTTTTTGTTGTATTTCATCCTGTCTTCTTGATCTCACATACTAACATTGATATACACCACACAAAGAAATGTCACTTTCTGTGATTTTTTGACTGCTCTGTGTGGGGCTGATTTTGTAATTTATCTGAAGCATACCCTGGTAGGTTTACACAGAAAATTTTGAAGGGAAGAGTGGAAGTCTCTTCAGTTGGGTGAAACAGTATTAGTCTGAGTTGGATTTTGTTGTAGGGTTCCTTCCTCCCCTCTACTGTGCTTGCAATTTTCAGACAATTTGCAGACATATGGCTCTGAAAAGAATTGTTCACACAGTTCCAGCTCATGTTGTCATTTAGTGGCTGGACTCAGTAAATTACACAATCATGTCCCACAGTCTACCAGTAAATGATAACCACTTAGTATTATTTCAGATAATAGTTACTCTTTACTAGCTGTTTTGTACAGACTCACAAGAGAACTTAACCGCTTGCTGTGGATTCGACTCCACTTGACAACTCAGCCCCACCCAGCAGCTCACTCACTCCCCTCCACTGGGATATGGGAGAGAATTAGAAGAGCAGAAGTGAGAAAACTCATGGGTTAATAGGAAGACAGTTTAATAGCTAAAGCAAAGGCCATGCACACAAGCAAAGTAAACATGGAATTAATTCCCCACTTCCCATTAGGAGGCAGATGCTCAGCCATCCGCAGGAAAGCCAGGCTCCATCATGCATAATGGTTACATGGGAACACAAACTTCATTACTCCAATATCCACCCACTTGGTCTTCCTTCTCTCAGCTTTATATGCTGAACATGTTTTTATATGGTCTGGAATAGCCTCTCAGTCAGTTGGAGCCAGTTGTCCTCTCTGTATTGTCCCCTTTTAACTTCTGCACTCCCAGCCTCACTGGTAGGGTGGCATGAGGAACTTAAAAGGTCTTAACTCTCTGTAAGCACTGCTCAGCAACAGCTAACACATCAGTGTGTTATTCTCATCCTAAATCTAAAGCACAATGCTATAACAGCAACTAAGAAGAAAATTAGCTCCATCCCATTCAAAACCAGAACATGTCTGTGACATAAGAAACAGCAGCTCCATGCTATTCTGATCTAAAATGTTGGGGAAGGTAATGCAGTCATATACACTACAGCTTCCTAGAAGATATTTCAGACAGTAATTATGTAATTATTTGGTACTTTTGTAAGCAGTAGGGTTAAACTTCTGTCACCCAAAAAAAAACCCAAACACAACACAAACCCAAAAAGCCACCCAGAAACCAAACCCCCAAGCCTAGTGGAAATAGAACATGACTCTGAAACACAAAGAGAAAATCTCTCTAATGAAGAATACTTTTTAAAGATCTTACATGTTTACATTTCCTTTTTTTTTTCCTTACTGTGAACGTAGTAACAGCAAGGCTTGTTTGAATCTTGTCTAGGGGAGTTCTGCATATGTAAGGCACAAAGAATTCACTTTTTAAAGGAGACTTGTTTCTTCAAGGTATCACATTGCTCATACTTTTATTCAAGGTTTTCCTTGCATAAACTCTCAAAAATAATTAGGATCCTGAATGGAGAGCTGCCTATACAGTGCCTTTCAGAAGTCAAATTCAATCTTGGTTTATACCTGGAATATTTGTACTGCAGAGAATTAAATTGGATATTTTGGTCAGTAACTGCCACATGTTCTGTACTGTTATGATAATTAAATGATGTTTGGACTATAACAAGCAAATGAGTTTCAGCTATTTAAGAAATTACTGGTATTCAACTGGGAATTTTGTCCTCCCTGCCCCCAGCTGATACAGGATAATTGACTGTAGTAACTTCCTAGTTTATTACAGTACAAGATTATACCTTATGCATTAAGCCACTTTTAGTGAAAATGCTTTCAGTTTACACAATTTGGACTGGATACAAATGCAGTTTTACTTTGTCTCAGTTGAGGATGGGATTATTTTCAGATAAGACATTTTAAGATGTCTTGATTTAGTCATTTTTGTGTATCTGGTCATTCTTCTAGAAAGTTTCTCTAGACATCTTTAGTAGCAATATTGCATTTGTGCCAATTTTGATCACTGCTGTTCAGAGAGACATAGGCTGCAAAAATAGACAAGAACCTTGAGAAATCCATTAAGGATGGATGCAAAGCCATCCACCTGGGAGGGAAGAACTCCTTGCAATAATACAAGCAGGGAACTAGCTGGCTGGGGAGCAAAGCTACTGAAAAGCATCTGTCTCCAACCTGAACATCAGGCAGCAGCATAGCTTCGCAGTTAGAGAGATCAGTAGAAACCTGGGCTAGAAGAGCAGTAATGCAGCCAGTGCATTAAGGAAAGTGATTAACCACCTCTTACATAGATATTGGTAGACCATGCCTAGATTACTGTGCCCAGTTTTGCTCCCTGCCCCTACTGACACCCATACAAGACATTGATTACCCCAAGTGAACTCATCAGAGAGCTGGAAAAGGGACAGAGCATATTCTCTGCAAAGAGAGACTGAAAGCAGTGGCCTTGTTTAGCCTGGAGAAGGAAAGGCTCTAGAGAGGACCTAATAGCAGCCTTCCAATGCCTGTGACTGTCTTCACAGTGGTGTGTGGTGGTAAGATGAGAGACAATTGTCATGGCAGCTCTGAGTGCGTGGAAGGAAATGAGGGGTTTAATTTTTTTAAACATTTTTTCACTGTTGGCAGAGTTATGCATGGAAATAGGCTGCGCAGAGAGGATTTCAAGACACAAGAAGGTTAAGTGCTCCAGATTAGTCTCTGAACTGATCTCAGACATCCCTCCTTTGAACAGGATTTTGGAGTAGCCATCCTGAGATCCCTTCCAGCCTGGATAGTTCTGTGATAACAGAAAACACAACCATCACTTAATGTAAAACAAACAAACAAAACACAAAAAAAACCCCAAAAACCTATCTTTAAATATTACTATGGGGGGAGGGGTGTGAAAAAGATTCAAAAGTAAATATATATAGGGATAAAATTAGTGGCTGTAATTCTTGTTAACAGAAATGTGTCACCTTGCAATGTCGTGGAAAGAACAATTGAAATCCATTTGGGCTCTTAAAATAAAGATAAGTTGCATGTCAATGATCAATGCGTGTTCAGATAAAATGTTTTCATTACATTTAATAAATGGATTCTTTAGAAAAACTGTTGTAACACTTTTTAAAGCATGAAGGCAATCTGAACTTTCTGAGGCTCCCATTTGTTTTAATATGATATTTGGAAAATCTTTACAGGGCTTTCAAAGTGCAGACATTCTAATACATACATGTAGTCTAAATCCATCGAATATCAGTGTATCTGAGTCAAAGATATAAAAAACAGCAATAAAGTAGCCCTCCTCTGAACTGCAGGAATGAGCCTAAAGCAGTATAGCCTAAAGCAGTTAATGGAACAGGGTTATAGCGGTTGATGAATACGCCCTTTACAAAATGATACTGCACAGAAGCATGGTCAGTGACTGGGGTAAATTGTTTGAGTGATCACAAAAAAGAACTATTTAAACTGGAGTTTGTTTCTGGTATTTGCACAGCACTGAGTTTCCAGTGAGCCTCTTCCAAACTATACTTACAAAATGACTGCAAAAATTATGTCAAATTCTCCTTTTTTTTTCAGAAGAGTAATAATTTTGTGTGTGTGAATGCTAATAAAGGTTATTATGCATGGAATGGCCTCAAGTTGTGTCAGGGAGGTTTAGACTGGATATTAGGAAAGATTTTTTTCATGGGAAGGGTTGTCAGGTACTGGAATGGGCTGCCCAGAGAGATGGTTGAATTACCATCACTGGACATGTTTAAAAGCCATGTAGAAGATCTGATGCTTGGGGACATAGTGTAGTGACAGACTTGGTGGAGTGGGAAAAATGCCTGGACTTAATGATCTCAGAGGTCCTTTCTGGTCTGGATAATTCTATGATTCTATGAATGGAGTGCTACCCAAAATAGTTATCTTCTGTATAAGATCCATTTCCCTTTTTGCTTTGGATCTGAGATGTATAGGCCACAATCTGCATAAGCATGAATGTTTGGTTGGTAAGACATTTCCAGAAATCCTGTCATAATAAGCAGGAAAGTAAAATTCTTCTAACTTATGCAGTTGTTCTAATTTTTGAATATACTTGAAAAAATTTCCATTAACAGTAAGCTGTGGCACCATGTTATGTTCTGCTTAAAAATGCATTGCAAAGAGATGCTCCATGAGTGATATGGGTAGCACTTGTTTCCAACAATTACAAAGCCACAGGAGAAATTTTTACTTCATATGCTATTTCTGTCCCTAAAATTTTAAGCCACTCTTCTATCATCTTTCTTTTATTACAACTTCAAACCTCTGATAGGTTCACCTTGAGTACTCTGTTCTTTCTTAACAGCTGATACTTAACCTTTGTTCTAGATGACTATTCAGTGTCTAATTAGCTTGTTTTTTTAAAACCAAGGAAAAAAAAAAATATCAAGCACGTTATAAAATCCCTCCTACTCCCTTATCGTTCCCTCTCCCCAGCTTCCTCACTTCGGTGTCTGAAATTATTCTGTATTACTCCCTCCTTTGTATTACCCTTTACAGAATCCTTTCTGATCTCCTAGTTACCACAATTTACTTTGTTACTTTATTATACACACGATTATCTTTTCCTGCAATTACAATATCGGGGCTTCTTCTGTTGCTGGCTTTTTGTAATTGAGTATCACACTTGTCATTTGGAAGCTTCTGTAATTACTAGCCGTGTCTCATTTGCTCCCTTATTTTGTTGACTAGTTTTTCAGCAACGCAGAGAGTTCCTGTTTACTCTCACTTCATTAATTACAGAACCTTTCCAATTTTAAAATCTATGATTTGTATTATATCGAAGCTGCTAGCGCATGCCCTGCTTACCCCTTACCTTTCACATTCTGCAGTCCCAGCAGCTTATAGACCTTCTGTTGTTTGTGTGACTTAATGCGGACCTGTAGTTATAGTGATATTTACACAGCTGCTGCTCCTTGGTGACTATCTACTGTGTTCCCATTTCATTTTACCTTGTCCTCATGCTCTTAAGATAACTTGGATTTGTGAATTTGTGGGAGAATTTCCGAATTGTCTCATGATGACTTGTGCCATGGTCCTCTTCCTTTTCCCTTAAGCAAAGAGTTTAAGAGTAGAAAAAATTCAGCTTTTCCTCTGTCACAAACTAAATTTAGGTTTTATTTTCTTGATATGCCACATATTGCAATATAGTGCTCAACTCACTGTTCAGCTTTGTGCTGTTGCTCTGCTTATGGAGGTTCTAGAAGGAAAGCAGCAGAATCAGAAACAAGATAAACAAAAGCTCAGATCTTGCCATAGGCTTACTGATTATTTAAAACAGACAAGAAGAGGTCATCTGTTTCAAGGTTCAAGAACTTCTTTGAGTAGATTTTTGCCTATCATGGAAACCTTATGTTTGCTCGAGGATGAGTCACTTTAAAAGTTTGGGTGGTTGTTCGGGATTTTTTTGGTTTGTTGGTAGTTTTGGGTTTGGTTTGTTTTTTTTTTTTTTTCTTTCTTGTCCATATGCAAGAAATGAATAAAAGATACTCAGAGTCCTCAGTTGGCCCAGGTCATCTAATTCACAGATGCACAGTGCTTCATGCTTGAGCTATAGATAGATTTATATAATGCTTTTTCTATTTGTCAGTAGCATTTTTTTCCCTGCTCCACTTTTGCTGCATAGTTATAGATATTTTCAGCCTCTCTAATTATATTATCTCTACTAAAAAAGAATGCACAAGATCAAAACTTCAACCCTCAATCATGTGGGCTGCGAACTACCAAACAATTGCATTTGCTTTCCTTTACCTTTAGGCTGGTCTTGGTTTACTCATATGGATGAGATCGTGGTGGCACTCCAGTCTTTGTCCTTGTGTATACAGAGTCCTCTCCTCCAGGTGCTGTTGCAGAATCTAAAGAAGTTAGTGTGCTCCAGGAGGGTTTTTGATGAGTCATTTTTATTGGCCCCTTTAATCAGTCTAGAGTGCAGAACTGCAAAATAATACAACTTTGTGTTGGAGGTAATGGTATTTTGTATTAATCACAAAAGTAATCCCACCCTTTTGATAGCCTAAATGTGTTCTGTTCTGATAGATCATTGTTAGAACTATTTGAATCCTATTTAAACAGCTTGATATTGTATCAGTGAAGCACATTTCCAATTGCATTCTCTGGTGATTGCTCTCACTTTTTTTTTTGTAGTGTGTGAAATGATGTGTTATGAGATTGTACCTGGGGAGATATTGTTCCTTATAGCCACTACATAGCTTAGAGGAAATCACATGCATAGACATATGTACTTTTAAGATCTGTGCCTACTTAGCACCTTTCTAGGTGTTTTTCTGTGCTTATTACAGCAAACTTTTCCATTTTTCAGCTGTCATAATCAATTTTTTGGTCAGTCTGAGAGTGAGGAGTGTTTTATTATTATTTTAATGCATAAACATTTATAGCTCTCTGTAGTATGTTTCTTATTTAGTTCATAACTGAATGCTTGGCAAAAGCAGCAATTTTAGTAACCTGAACAATGATAAAGAAACCATCAGGAACTTGCACTCTGGCAGTTATTTTGCATGAAAGAATTAGTAAGTGAGGACAGAAGTGAGAGAATGCTCATCTATTATCTGCTTTGTGCTGCTGCAAGTCAGCCTAGTTTGTGAAGCTCCTCTCTCCTGAAATATTGTTATTCTGTTGCTATCCTGTCTGATTCTTCTTTTTTACCCCGTGCATAATTATCTCATAGTATCCAGTATTCCATCTCATTGCTCTTTCTTGCATGCAGAACATGTTTCCCACAATCTGTTCACTTCTCCCTGAGTGTCTTTCTTAAAGGAATCAGTTTACATTGACACTGAGTAGACAGTAGAAGAGTCCTGCTGGGTGCCCTCGCTATAACCTGATTTCCTCCCTGTATGTTCCATGGGAAATGGTTACCTGCAGTGTTTAAACACACTTTTAGACTGCTGATTCAGAACTAAACAACTTAAAAAGCATATAGAAATGAGATTTGCAGGATCATTTGGAACGTTAAGGCTTTTGCTGAAAGCATTTTCAGACAGCAATAGCTGTAGTTACTCTTACACAGTGGCAGAAAGTTCTGAATAGAAAAATTAAATTCTTGTTTTTCCTAGTCATGCTTTAGTATTGCTTCTGTGGTGCATTAAAATTGAATTAATTATACCTCTGTCTCCTGCCAGTTGTCTTTTGTCAAGCTTCAGTATATTTTTTTTGACCAGATGGTTTCAAATATTAATTTCAAATCCATCTCAGGATCTGGACATCTCAGTGGTTTTTCCAGGAACTGTGGAGCAGCTGACAGTTCTGGGTCTAGCTCAGGTAGGCAAAAGTCTTTCTTCATATAAAAGACAAATAAATAAGCAAAACCTCCCTACTGCCTGGCATTTGGCAGCTTGGGAGAAATTGTTTTGGATTTCTGTAGTCAATTCAGAATGAAAACTATATACCCAAATGATTTGCTGTTGATATTAATCTGCATTTAACTTAACAATCTCTTCAGCATTATTTTTTTGGTTTTGCAATTCTGGCATGCTGTGAGCTTTGAAATAGCAGTTGGTTCATCAGTACAGAAAAAAACTGTATTACAAAGGTGTGATAGATTTTTTTTTTATTATTATTATTATTTTTTGGTCCACATTACAATTTTATTTAAGGTTTTGAAATAGAATGAAAAGCATGACATAAATATAAAATGCTGTGTGCTCTTATAAATCTTTCTTACTGTAGTTGGGATGTCACAGAAATCACTAGAAAAAATACCAGACTTCATTTAATCAGGTGTAAAAGCTTTAGAGTATATTTTTTCTAAATCAGGGATGCTTGTGCAAAATGTAAATATGCACTCTTATCAATAATCTCATTTGAAATGAGGAATATAGACATCACCGAGACATGGTTAAATGGCTCTTACAACTTTGGTATGTCCTATTTAAATCCCCACAAGTACAGCAGAAGTCAAAATGGATCCAAAACCAAACTGACAGAGTGGAGAAACAGAGCTGCAAGTCTCTCTTTAATGTTGAAGAACAGATATTTGCCTGGACATGTGCTTGACCTGTTTGTTCAGCTGAAGAGCAACCAGTGCTTTATCCAATAAGGTATTACTGCTTTATTTCCACAGAGCTATTTATCAAAACTGATGGACTCTGTAATCCATCTACTTTTCAGCATCCTGACATTTTAGTGCCTTCCACTGATTCTCAAGTGCTTGCTGGGTCTTTTATTTAGGACTTTGGTTCTGATTCTTACACAGTCCTTCTCCTACTATTTAGGTACTGTATGATTTCCTTACATGGATCATCAACATTTCTATGGGGGCAACTGTTACAGTCAACTTGGAACATATTGGAACCGGACAGAAAGAACACACTTGCCTCTGCTTTTGCAGCAAATACCTCCCAGCAGGTCTTATTAACTTTAGCTTGATGTCACTGTTATGTGGCTTCTCCTCAGCTTACATCCCTCTGCAAAAGACTGTGTAGATGCATCTGAGTTTATGGGGACATTTAGCCTTGCAGATTTGAAGCTTTGTGGTGTCATTTGGCACAGTTCTTCCTCCTTATGAAGGTTTCCATCTCTAATTAGGACTATACATACTTGTGCTTCAGAATGCACAGCAGAGTGAAAAAGTGAGGGAAGAAAGCAAAGATCTCAGGAAAGTAGCATCCCTGCTTCTTTTTCTTTCTTTATTTGAATCCATTAAACTTTCAGTGTTTTCAGAGACTTCACCCTGTTTTGGTGCTCTTATTCTATCTTGAGTTTTTCAGAAAATTGGATTCCTGGAAGGAATTTTTGATAGCATTAAAAAACACCCACAGAGGGAATGGCTTTGTGCATCTGTTCTCTACCTTACATATAATGAAACACAGGAAGTTCTTCAATTACAAAAGCTACTTTTTCAGATAAATTTCACAATAAATAGTACATCTCCTACAGTGAATGCTAGTGCAAATATCTGTCTGAAGTGTTCTGTGCAGACATTACATCTGTGGCAGCTGTTGTGCATTGCGCATCCAGAGCCTTTGTCATGCATTCGGGAGGAGCAGGTGTGCTGCTGATGCACAGTTCAATCTATGCACCTTCATAACACAGAGAAACTTCATTTAGGACTTTTCATATATACAGGCATTCACAGATAAAAAATGTGCTGTTATTGTAATGTATGGCAGAAATAACTACATTGTCAGGCTGTCATTGTTCACCTATAACAAAGGGATTTTTGAAGAATTGAGGAGGAATTGTGAATATGAAGAAGCAGCTGAATATTAGAATAAAATGGGAACTTTTCTTCACTTTTTTCCCTTTATGTATTAAAAATAAGCATTTTTCATTGTAAATTACTGGAATAATCTTGAAGATTATAATACAATAATATATAGGTGATACTACTTGGGTTAAATTGTATATCTAAACCAGCATGTGTATAAGGACACTAGGAAACTCCCCTTCGAGTTTGTTGTGCTTGCATTGGGTTTCATACAGTAGTCTCAACATCCAGCCTTTATGGGTTTTGACCATTTGTGACCTTTTAAACTGATTCAGATGGATCACAGTATAAGCAAGGTTGGAAGAGACCTCAAAGATCATCAAGTCCAACCCATTACCACAGACCTCGAGACTAGACCATGGCATCAAGTGCCATGTCCAAACCCACCCTGAACACCTCCAGGGATGGTGACTCCACCCTCCAAACGATACCAAATCATCCCTCTTGGATTTTGTAAAGGATTGATGCTACTGCAATAACTGTCCCTGCTAAAAACACATACAGTCTGCAATGGAGAGTAGAAAGATAATCAGCAAGTGATGGCTGTAGTCAGTCTCTCTAACAAAACAGACCAGAGCAAAAAAAAAGAAACCCTACACTGGTAAAAAAGAAAGATAGTCCAAACTTTGGTGAGATGGTTTACTGCCTGTTACTTCTGTATAGGTGTTCCCAGGAAGTTAGGAAATTATTTATAGACTTGAACAATACTTTTTTGCCTTAGGAAACTCAATCTGGCAGAGCATTTTGCAGAGTAGGGAGATAATAAAGAATGGTAACTAATAAGTTGTTTATAAGGATTTTAAAATTCTATCGTTATTTTATTCCTTGGGACTTTGGAAAAAAATAATTTCTGTATGGTTTCACATCTTTTTTTGATATAGAATAATTCACACTTAAGATATTCACTCTAATTTGTTTTACGTAGGAGAATAGTAACACATCGTGCCACAAAATAAACTAAACATTCAACTCTTATAAGTAAAAGAGAGTTTGCATCAGATCTGGAAGAAATGGAAATGAGTTCTTTATATTTGCCACATAAAGACATTCCTAGAAATTGAAAAATTACCATCCTTTGGAAGTCGTTCAGCTCGCAGTTGAGTCTGGCCCATTCTTGACCTAATTGTATTGCACCATTTTAGATCCATGTCCTATGGGGCATGTGGGCTTGTACAAGTTTTGCACATACCAATCCCAAAAGCTTCCCTTTGAGCGTGCCAGAAGTACACTGTATGTACAGATGAAATGTCAAGACTAAACTTTGAAAGTAACAAATGTGAATAAATAAAAATAAAACATAACATCAAACATAAATAAAATAATAGATAAAAATAAGTAAAAATAGACTTCAAAAATGTGTCAAATAATACTCTGGTGCTATGCAGTTATCTAGGGATCTAACACATTCTGACAGAGTGTATCAGTCGATGTAGGCAAAGCCAAACATTTTATTAAAACAAAATATATCAGTTTTTAAAACAGGCTATGTGTTCTGTTCCCTGAAGAACCCTTTGAGAAAGATGTTCACTGAATTTCTGTGCAAGTTGATGAATGATTGGAGCTAACAAAGCAGAAATACAATTTTCAACAGGTTAGGCTTAGCTTGATCAACAGTGCACTCCAGTACACTGCTTCTATAACAATGCATCTATCTTCATATGTCAAACAAATGCATATTTGTGTATTTTAAAGGAGAGTGCCGTATGGTGGGTTTAATGAAGTATTGTATTAGTATTTCTCTATGTATTTTTGACTGTATGAAAGACACAGAAAGAAACTCTGCAAAATGCTCATTACAGAGACAGATTTTAGGCTTTATGAACACACCCCAGGACATTTCTTCATGGAAGAAAAGGATATCAGTTATCAAGTAGGGGAATATTCTGCATTGCCAGGTATCAACAAAGCAGGTTGCTGTTTTGACAAGTTTTTCTCCACAAGTTAGTGTTCAATTCACACACTTGTCTCTAGTGTGAATAAATATAAAGTACAACAGGGAAGCCTAAAAACTACTGGTTGCCACTTGTGTAAATGCTGATGAACTCTCCATGACTGTAGGCATGCTGATTCTTTTGTCTTTGCTGAGACTATCCAAAATATTTAAACCTCTAATGCTTTCTCTGGTTTCCCTTCCAAAAATGTCCACAGCAGCAGAATGCCATTGATGAGCCCAGCCAGTACATGCAGTTGGACATCAAGCTGCACAGAAGTGAGTGACAGTAAGTGATGGTTGTGAAATCCTAAAGAAAAGGCATCTGAACCTCTTCTGGTTTGGTATCAAAACAATTCTAGGAGTGTTTTGCAGTAATCTGACCGGGTACTGAAGAGATGGGAAAGACTACACACCTGAACGATAACTAGTTCTCAGATGAGAAATAGCAGCTGAGCAGCTCAGAGAAATATCTGGAGCCCATTCAAACCTTTTGTTGCTGCAATCAGCGCTGTGCAGTGAAAGCAGGATTTTAAATAGAATTATTGTTATATAGGCAATTCTCGTGATGAATCTGTTCAGAAGTCTTTGTTCTGCTGCAAAACAGCAGTGACTGATTGCAAGTGGACTAGTCTGTGACAACTCATCATAAATACTAAAACATTCTTTTCATAGCATCATAGAATCCTAGAATGCCAGGGGCTGGAAGGGACCTCAAAAGATCATCTGATCTAGCACCCCTGCCAGAACAGGATCACCTAGAGCAGATCACACTGAAATGCATCCAGATGGTTCTTGAATATCTCCAGAGAGGGAGACTCCACAACCTCCCTGCACAGCTGGTTCCAGTGNGGACTTATGGATGTTCAGTTTACTTAACTGTTCCCTAACCCTGTCCTCACTAACCCAGTCCCCATCGACCAAGGAAGTATCCTCCTTAATCTTGTTTTTCTCCACAGCCTCAGGGGTGCAGGGCTCCTGGGTATAGATGGAGACTCTGCTTTATCCACATCCTCCATCACCAAGGCACCCATCCCATTCAGCAGTGGGCCTATACTGCCTCTAGTGTTGGTTCTGCCTGCAATATATTTGAAGAAGCCCTTTCTGTTGTCTTTGGCCTGCCTTGCAAGATTGAATTCCAAGGAGGCCTTAGCCTTCTTAGTAGCCTCCATGCATTCTCTGGCAACCATCTTATACTCCTCCCAGGTGACCAGTCCCTCCTTCCATGATCTGTGGACTTTCTTCTTCCACTTGATTTTGTTCAGCAGCTCCCTACTTAACCATGCATGTCTCCTGACTCTCTTTCTTGATTTCCTACTCACTGGAACACTCTGATCCTGAGCTTGGAAGAAGTATTTCTTGAATATTAACCAACTATCATGCCTTTGCCTTGTAGTACTTTTGTGAAGTTCAAGGAAATAGGTAGTGCAGGACTGTTTGTGTCAGTGAAGCACAAATAATCTTTTTCTCTGAATAAACAATTCCATTTATAGACATGGAAGACAAAGGGCTGCAAATAAGAGATGCATAGATATGCATCCTAAAGCTTGCATTCATGTTCAACCTTTAGAACTTCCTCCTCCATTTACTTTGGAATCTCTTCAGACTTTGTTTGATATAACGCTGTGGTCTGCAGCAGCTGCTATAGATGCATTTCCCCAGTGTTAATTTCGCTGTATAAAATAAGCTCTGGCAATGTGGTGACTAGTTAATTGAACTACATAACCTTTTCTGGAATTTGTGACTCCAAGCCACTGAACAATATAATTCATCTCAGACTTTAATAAAAAGTCCTCAGCGAAATTGTAAGGCTATAGTGGAATATTAGAATGCAGAGAGTACTGTGTGTAACCAAGAAAGCCACCTCTCCAGTGGGCTTTTAATATAATAAACGTTTTCTGATGGTGCAGTGCTTATTTTTAGCTTATTCTTGTTTCAGCTCAGAAATATAGCATCTAGACCAATTCAGAAAGCTGTAAAATGTATTCAAGCAGAGGAGAAGGAGGAGTAGAAGGGAAAAGGTCATGAAGAGATTTAAATGTTAAGGCAAAAAATTTAGAAATCAACATGATTGTTGCATAGCATGACATTGTGATCAGTAGAGTACAGTGGTAAGACTGAATTTAGAAAGAATAAACTGCCTAACAGCATGCTTCTGAACCATTTGTTATTTCCTAATTAAAGCTTGTGAAAGGGCAGTTTATAGACAATTATAATAAGCTCAGTGTGGGAGATGTCAGAGTGTAAATCAGACTCTCTACAGCAGTAGAGCTTTAAACATCTCTAATGACAAGTGGTGGTAGGTAGATGATACAAAAAGACTGTTTTGACAACATGATTGATTGAGATCTTGAAATATATAAGCAAACAAAAAGTGTGAATTCAGCAGGAAACCAAAACTGCGTGCTGCACCATATATAAAGTAGAAAAAGAGGGAGAGGAGGCTTGTGACAAAGGATTTTTAAAGCCTTATTTGAAAATAAAGTTAAGCAAATAAGCAATTTGTTACTCAAGTAAAGATCTATCTTAAAAAATATTAAAAGTAATTATATAAAAGGGTGTACTTTAAATCTTGAGATACCACAGTATTTGTCTCGCTCATTTTAAGGGCAGTCACTTCTAGCACAGAACTTTGTACTTCCTCAGGTGTCTCCATCTTCTGCATTCCCAATTTACCTCTATTATCCAGGTCTAATCTCTCTCTTACACAAGGGAATCTGAGAATCAAAGACATTTCACCTTTTTGGGGAGAACAAAGCCATAGAAAATCATCGCAGATCCCTCAGTATTATTTATTCACATCTAACTAATGCGTACAGGTAGGACTTTCAGATGTATCCATTTTTGGCCAGCCTGTGTTTTCCAGTTGATTAAAGCAGGAGCACAAATAGGTTAGTGTTAAGTGCTTTTTCATATACTCCCTTCTGTGGAGACATGGCCAAGTACATTTGGTAGCAAGCTGCTTAGTTCAGCACGTGGTTCCAAAATGTCACTGGGGACAGAGGGGTAAGAGCAGGACATTTTAGATTACTTCCACTTTCATTTTGACCTTTGAAAGATTTGAGAAGCAGACACAGCAGAGTGATTGGGTTCTCTACACTCATCTCTCTTGGTGCATTAGCAAAATACCCGTATAATTAGTAGGAGAGCCTCTCTCAGTGGAGGGAGGGTGAGTGTGTGATTCTGTTAAGGTCACTGTGTTCCCTTGTGCTCTGTTTGCCACATCAATATGTTTTCTGTCTTTACCCCACCGATATGTTTAGTAGCCTTAACAGATCCTTCTTTTCTTGCCTTTGCCGCATGAGTCGTCATAAATAGCTTGTGACATCCTGTGCAGCTCATGGTATGAAATGAGGAACACGCTTCTCGCTACACCTGCACATAGCCCGATAGTTAAAGCATTAACAAAAACCATTTCTGTAGAACCCAGAGCCTGATATCTGGCTGTTGGATGCAAAACCTTTATCACCCATGTCTGCCATATCAGGCACTAGTAAAGTTCCTATCAGACACTGTTTGACATTGTGTTTTGTATTCTTTACTATTCCAAAATGTTATCCATATCTTCTTTTTCTGCTAACCTAGAAGAGAATTTCAAAGACAGCAAGAGATACCTGGAAGATTTGTTCTCATTAAGGATGGATTCAAGCCCAGAATCTTTGAGCTTGTAGGAACTTTATGCAAGTTCTGAATTTACATTTTATAAAATAGATCACACTGGAAACTTCTCTAGATTCTTCACAATTGGTCTTGAAATAAAAAGCCATGTGTCTTAGTCTTGGAAAAATACTATGGACTGTGACCGTCTGAAACAGGAAATATTCAGGCACAAAGAAGAGGCTGGCAGTACCTAAATTTCTCAAGGATATATTTGTTGACCTGCATCTGTTTCCCAAATGCCGATGTTTAATTTGCATTTATAAATGGCTAGAAGAATAGAATTTACATAAATCTAGATTTATTTAGAGGCAGGTGACTGAAATACAAAATTGTTAAGATCCGATCAACATTTTCACTGCCACAGTATTGGATCATTCCCTACCTTTTGCCTATCTCTCAGTACACAATCAAGGATTCAGTCACTGAAATAAAGCTGAGAAGTTTGATATGAAAAACTAACTTGTTTATTCACAATCTGGAATTACCTAAAATGAAAGGTCATGAAGACAAATGTTGTAAGGGGATTTCAGAAAGGAGGGTATATTTTTGCAGGTATTGTCTGGTCCAGGATAACAGCAGGAGGAAAATAATGCTTCTGGCCAAGTATCAAAGTAGAATTTGCACCCACCCATCTGCTGGAGGGCACTGTCTCGCTCTGGCTGTGTATGATAAATCTGTATGCACACAGAAAATTAATGAGTGGGTGCTACCTGTCGCACCCAGCCAAATTGTGACTTCTGCAACCTGGTAGACAGAGGCACTGTAAATCAGAATAAGAGCAAAGAACATAGGACATGATCTTTATTTTCCTTGTAGCTATTTTTCTGTCCTGTTTGGCTAATGTAAACCCATACATCAAAGTGGCACAACGATGACACCCAAATCATATGTGGTACACCTTAGAGCTCTGCATAATTTTCATTGACTTCAACATGTACAGCACAAGCATGCCAGATTACTGAGCATCTTGTTAAGCATTTCGTGGGAAAAAATAGCAGGATGGAGGGTGTTCGATGGCAGCCATTTAAGTTACACCTCCAAGAGCTGAATAAGCTTGGTTGATTTTTATTTCTGTCTGTTAATACCTCTTCTCTCTTCATCCCTCCCAAATCCCCCCACATCTCCATCCCCAGCATTGCAGTAACTCTGGCAAAGACAGGCCAGGTGAATGATCAATAGCAGATGTAGAGACTGAGAGGTACAAAAGGGACAGTGAACTGCCTGGTTTTGTTGGAAGGGACTGTCTTAGTTCTGGATTAAAACCTGCCAAATGCTTCCTACTGTTTTACACGCTGGCTGAAACAGCTTTCTGCACACCTTTGGCTATCTTTGTTTTGGATCTGTATTTGAAATTGTTAAACTGTTGAGTTTAGTAAAAAGAGGGAAGTTGCTGAAGAGTTGGTAACTCCATTTAACCTTCTGCGAGATAATGGCTTTGGGGTGTCTTGAAGCACCTAGATCATCCTTCTGATACAGACAATGTTAGGAAAACAGAATTTTCCCTAAAGACAGTGGCTGTTTTTTCTTTTCAAGGGGGAAGTCTTTTTTGTGCTGTGTCATTGTTATTATTAAAGGTTGGACCGTCCTGCACAGTGCATGGCTCTGGTCTCTCAGGGGAGAAACACTCTGCTGTTCTGCTGTGATATCACTGTGTTCATCCAAGAGGGTTTTTTGGGTTTTCCATTTTTGCTTGCTGTTTGGGGTTTGTTGTTGTTTTGTGGGTTTTGGTTGTTGTTTTTCTTTCTTTCCACCTCCTGTTCTTTTGCCATTCCTTGCCAGTATTCATAAATATGTGTTATCAGCTGAACCTCTCCAAATTTGCCTGGCAGAAAGTATCTTTCTTTTCCAAAGGTCTCTATTTAATATGAACCACGCTCCAATCATTTCTAGCACCTGTTCACTGGTTACATGGTGCATCAACAGCAATTTTAGAATTCTTCAGCAGCATGACAGCTTGAAATTGTCATTTCTTTAGGAACAGTAGATGCACTGAAATCATGTTAGTGCAGTTGTCATTTTTCTTTGTACTCAAACATTAGATATGTTTTTGTGAGTTGAGATGGGTACTGAACGTTTTTTCTCTAAGCACCATGCTCAGCTTCCAGGAAAGGAGGGGTCTTTTGTGCAGGGCATGTGTCAGTGAGTATCCATAGCAAGGAGAATGCCTTTTGAAGTGGTAGATACGGACAATTCATGTCAGCACACAGGTGAGACTGCCACATGAAGGACTTTTTGAAGCACTTCATTATAATAACTGAAATAACATTATCTTTACTATCAGGAATGAAAGTAAATAATGATTTTGATTTAATATACGTAGCATTAAGGAGGAGAGAGAGAGATTTTCACTCAAAACTGAAATGAATGCATAAATTATGTGATACTCAGCAGAGGTAGCATTCAAATTACTTTGTTGCTTTCACATGTAACATCAGGACTATCTTAACACAATTAGATGAACGAAATGAGTGTGTGGTTCCAGGGATCATTATGCATCAGTATCTCCATGGTTTAGATGGTTCCAAAGCTTTAGGTAGTGATTTTATACCCAAATGTTTATTTGGCATGCTCTAGATGATTTTGGAAGGATTTTTTTCTTTTTGGTTTTAGCCATTTGTATTAGGAGTTTAAAGAGTCCCTAAAACACTCCATTAACTCACTGTGTAGAGCACTACAAGCACTGCTGAGTACACTGAGATTTACTACCTGTGTATGAGACAGATGGTGAATTCATGGAAATGGGGCAGACAAAAAAAAAAAAAAAGAAAATGGTTGCAGTGAGAAGCCTCAAACTCGTCCATGTAGTTATTAGAACCCTGTTAGATTTTCAGTATACATTTTAGAAAGGGATGTTTTAAGGATTAGCCAAATGACAAAAACGAACATGCTTTGGGTTGTTCAAGAAGTATGATGCTCACTGGTATCAGCAGAATCAGCTGCAGGTAGAGATCCTTACACTGGAGTATAGAGTACTGAGGAGAAGTGTTCAGACTTCTGTATCTGCATTTAGACTACATCACCCTGTTCTGCAGTACATAAGTTCAGTGATTATACAAAAGCTACATATTATTAATTTAGATTGTCTTGTGAGTGCTATGTCAGTGTCAGAAGTTATTTAATGTACAAATGCATCTTTCTGTCAAGGTTGTCTGTAATACAGTCAAGCAGAATAGAAAAATAATTTAAGAAACTGTTACCTCAGTTTCTTAAGCAAAGAGTTCAGACCTTAAGTAATAGGCCAGCACAGTCAGCTTGTAGTGGGATTTCTGCTAGTATAATAATTTTTGTTGTTTACATTTAAATGACTCTGACTGTAGCTCTCTCCTGACTTCTGTGACATTCATGAGCGACACAGCCAATACCAATATTCTGATGTGACCTAAACAACTCTCTTCCTGACCTGTCATCCAGTTTTGTGAACTATCACTTTGAAATCATGTTCTCTATTTTGTCACTATCTGAATGCTACCATCCTCATAGATGATCTTATCACCTACTTCCTCTACCTTTATCTCTACAGTGTTGATCCAGTCATTTCTTTCTGTCTGTCTTGTAAATGTTACGCTAACTTTGACATTTATAATGGTTTGTTTTTCTTTCCTCTATTCTATACATATCTTATCCTGAAACTATGTATTGACTTAATTATACTTCTCTAGTCTGAGTCTCCTTTGCTACCCTTACAGACAGGCAGAAATTGTCTTGTTTCCACCTTGGTTTTTCTTTTTCCTTTTGCTCTCGCTCCTTCAACAGATTCCTTAGTACTGTTCATCAGTGAAAATTGTCTTCTCATTCTCACAAACCTTTGTTGTGTTATTTCACTTGATCTATTCATCCTTCTTGTTAATATGACCTTTATTTCTTTATCTTGATCTGTCTCTGAGTTAATTAGATCATATCTGGAACAATCTTTCTTTTCTACTGAGTAACTTCTCTGGTTTTTTTCCCCATAATTTCTGCCTAGAAAAAGATACTCAACTGATTTCAGAATTCTACAACATGTCTTAAGCATCTTTCCCTTATCAATAACCTAGACATTGTCACTTAAACTATGCTCTATTATCAAATCGTCCTTTTTAAAAATTATTTTCTATGTACAATAAATTGTAAGGTCTTTGAGGAAGAGCTTCTGTTTCAGTCTATTCATGTACAATAAACATGTAGCAGTAAATAAATTTCATTTAATTGTGGAAATATTCTTTGAACACTGAGGAAGAAGTTATTTTGTGTTATTTTAAGATTTAAATGGACAAAACCCAGAGAGAACGAGGACCAGAAGGAAAATATACATGATTGAACATTAATATTTTACTATAAAAGAATTAAATATCCTAAGGAAATAATGAAAACAAGTTACTTCTTCCAGATGATAGTTAAAGTTTGATGAAATATTAATAAAACTTTAATCTTCCAGTTGAACAAAAATACTCCATATGTTGTTTAATATGCCTACATTTTAATTCAGTTTTGTTGGTGTTCTGTCTTAGCTAACTGCTATTCATAGGGATCAAGTGGCTATGAGTAAATACCAAGACATCCCTTTTTTTGTGCAATCATCTGTAACTTGCATCTCATGATAATTTTTTGGATCCTCCTGCTGTCCATATCCTTGAGGGCAAGACAGACGCAAATGGCTAAGCAGAGTAAATTCATGTATGAGAAGCCTTTGTCTACGTGTTCACAGAACATATTGTATTTAAATACTTGGAGATTAAATACTGGTTCTTTCTGAAAACTAAACCGATGCTTTTAGGACCATCGTAACCACGGAACAGACACCTTATGGATCTTAGAGCATTGTTTTATATCTTATTCGTATTTTTCCATCTGCCTGTGCAGCTGTGGCAGTGGAGCTGCACTTTGCACTTTGTGTTCTGCATCTGCTCCATAACTCTGTTTATCTCTAAACCTTTTTGTTCTGTGCCATTCTTCACTCCGTTCTACACACTTGTGATCTTTCTTCTATTTATCATTCCTTACACTGCAGTGTATATTGTCATGTACAGTATCCTTGCAAGTTCATTCTTCACATATGCTGCGATTGTTACAGCTGTCTTTTTACAATCATTTTGCAACAGACTGTCTTAGTGTACCAGAGCTTTTATTAAAACTTCCCTTTCATTTCTCTTTATTATTATTCCTTCTAACAAGCACATTTTTGTAGCTAATGCCATTTGATTCCGTCTAGCGCCCAGGTCATTCTGTGTCTATGACCATTGTATCTGGCTGTTAGTAGCCATGGTAAATGAAGGATAAATGCTTCTGAAAAAAATTCTCTTCTACCTGCCCTTTTGGTTTGCATAAACTGGTGATTTCTTGTCCATACCCTTTCGTTTTATGTGTAATTACTTCAAGATCTACAGATTACAGTAATGTCCCTGCAAATTTCTGATATGCTGAGTTCATGCCATAATTCCTGGTGACCCAACCTGATGCATTTGTTTCTGCACCAGTCACATGCTTGGTTTTTAACTATTTCTCCCAAGTTGTAAGTGCAGCCTTTGCGTAGCTGGCAGTTAATATCTGGAGATGTTCTCCCTTCCGACCGGTTCATGGGATCAGATAATCACCAAACAACTTGTCTTTAGGAGTATCCTATGTATCTAATGTGAACTGTTCAACAAGTTCTGGTGGTGCCAGCATCGGGGTTTTAGCTTGATGATAGTTTAAATACAGAAGTGTTCACACACTTGAAGAGTATATTTCATTTTTTGCTATAACTTGTCACTCTCAGCTGTCACGCTGGGCTGGTAAGCTAGTGAAGGCAGGCTCAGTGGGTGTAGCCTTGCATGGCAAAGCTTAACAAAATTACTTATGAAAGTTCAGCCAGCCACAGGATCAAAAAATGGTAAAATATCCCTTGAAGGTCTGTGCCTTGAGTTTCAACCTGTGCCTGTCTTAGTGTTAGGATTGTCAGTGAGCCATTCCATTGCTGCATTTGCTATGCTTCAGAGCTGTGTGGCTGTAGAAAGCAGGCAATGACTGCCGTACAACCAGTGGGAACATCCCAAACTGTCAGTCCAGTTTGCTGGGTTGGGATGTTGGAGGGGAACACTAATGATTCAGCAGCATTTAGGAAGCTGGGCAGGAACTTCTGCATCTAGACTTTGAATAGAAAATCAGTCCCTTAGTATTCACCATGTAAAGACAGTCAAAGCAGGCGATCACTTTAGACTCATTTATGCATGATGTATCTCTGTACATCTTTGTAAAGGAATCTTCTAAGAAAATAATGCATGTGGCAAAAAGCCAGCCAGGGGAGAAGCCAGAGGAAAAGTAGCTGAAGCGCTTTGATTCCCAGGCATGAATATTCTAAGTAGACAGATACATGTTAACTTTACCTGCTACCTTTAGCACACACATTTTGTTTAAGCTTGGTACTGTGCAGAAAACATTAGATGCTTTTGACACTCCTGCTGCCCACATTACTTTTAACAACTCGGCTGTGGAAGCTTTTTCAGAGCCTTGGGGTGTTGTACTTCAGTATGTTCATTCTTCTCAACTTCTTTTTTTTTAAACAAGTTTAATGAAACACATATTTAATTAGCAACACGCTAATGAATAAATACAAACAGATATGCCCCTATGCACAACGCTATTGAAGAAGAATATCAGTGTGAATATTAAAAATTTAAACCAACGTTACAAAAGGCAAATATGTTGAATAAATAATGGCTGCTACTATTTACAAAGCACACAAAACAAGAAGGGAACCTCCCTGTTAAAATGAGGAGATTTGGCAGGGGGCAAATACAGGAAAGCAGGGAGTTATCTGCAATGGAATTTTATTGTTCACATTTTTTTCCTCTCTTTCATTCTATCCCTTTGGGACATGGTCTAGTTCTTTTTATTACACTTGTGAATGTGTCATGCAACCTGCAGTACAGTGGATCACAGCTTCGGTGCTGGATGGCAGAGGATGAAAAGGCAGTAGAGCTTCCAGCACACAAGCTGGTTCTTTCAGCCATGTTACCACTGTGAGCAGAATGCTGGCTTAACTTTCACAGGCATTTCCGTTCTTAGTATGTGTGCCCAGACATTTAAGAATCTTCAATATTTTTATGTCAAAGAAGGAAAGTGCAGGCTCAAGCTGTCTTTGTATCACATTAATATCCTTGTTACTTTTTGTTTCTCCTCTTTTCAGTATCTTAAATTCCTGTCCTAATCTGCGTGCAGTGACACAGGGCACCAAGGAGTGTTTCATTTCATGTGATTTATAGGTATGACTAAGTTTCAGAGCTAAATCAGGCAATTTATTCATCAGACTGTATTTGGATGTATTTATCAAATAAAACTAGTCCTGTAATCAGTACAGATAAAACAATTATCATTCTGCAATCCACAGGCTGCAGTTTCTAAAGAATTTTAGAAAATTCCAGAGGAAAACATGTAATAAATGTATTAACTGTTTGCTAGAATTTATAGCAGTAATTTATTATCATAGGTACTTTCTATGTGAGATTGAGGTTGAGAGTGATGATAAATGTATAACACATCCTTAAGTATTTAAAGATATTCCTGTAGGATCCTGATCATCCAAGTTCTTACTCAGATTTCCTATCACTTTTCCTTCAATCTTGAATTTTAAAAACTTCTTTTTCAGTATAATTATAATCTGTACTCTGCCATCTTGTGTCTAACCAAACTCTTTGCCTTGGGGATTCGAAGGCGTTGAATAAGTAGTGCTATGAAGCAGCAACATATTTTCTCTTAAAATTCAAATACAGAAATAAAATCCAAAGTCATGATCAAGAGGCAGTCTTACACAGACCTTAAGTATTCTGTAATGATATACAGCTATATTTCCCCTTTTCCAAACAAAAATATATCTAAAACTGAACTCAGCACTCACATTGTCTACATTCTGTTTGTTATTAATTTTTAACAGGTAAATGAAAAGCTGTGTTTACAGTAGTTAACTATCTCACATGCACAAGCATCTATTCAGTGTTTATTCCCACTATCCACTTTCAGCTAAGTAGGAGAAGCCTACTTAGGCTTGGTAAGGGTAAGGATCAACAAGAACCAGCAAAGATTGCTCATAAAGCACTATCACAATCAATAATACAACTTAGACTGTGGGTGGAGTAATTTACTGCCATCACACTACACATACATGAAGAGAACCAAATTGCAGATGACATTATGTACCTAGTCCAGAGATCTGTCTAAGTTTTCTCTGTGCTGGGGGCAAAGCATCTGTGCTCATGTTCTGCTGAGCTACAGTGTTTGTGCAGCCAGCTCAGCTCTGTCTGCCCTTGCTCCTCTGCTTGTCATCCTGATGGTGGTGGTGAAAGTACAGTCGTGAGCCATGACTGCTGTGAATTTTAAAACATCTCTATTATTTTAAACTCAGTTGGCAACTCCTCTCCACCCAGCCACTTCTCATTACCCTGCAGTGTGATGGCATAGAGAATTGGAAGAGTAAGTGAGGAATCTTGTGGGTTGAGATGAAGACAGTTTAACAGGTAAAGCAGCAGAAGCTGCACACGTAAGGAAAGCAAAACCAGGAATTCATTCACCACCTCTCATGAGCAAATGGATTCAGCCATCCCCAGGACAGCAGGACTCCATCACATGTAGCTGTTACCTGGGGACACAAACTTCATCATTCTGAGCATTCTCAACTCTTCTTTGGCTCCCAGCTTTATACATTGAGCATGACATCGCATGGTCTGGAATATCCATTTGGTCAGTTGAGGTTTCCTGCTCTATCTCCTCCTACATTTTGTGCACCCCTATCCTACTTGCTGATTGGATGGTGTAAGGAGAAGAAGGAAAGGCCTTGGCTCTATTTAAGGGCTGTTTAGCAACAGCTAAAACACCCCTGTGTTATCAACACTATCCCAGCATGCTCACAAATCACAGTCCCATAAAAAGCTACTATGCAAAAAAAATTAACCCTGTCCCAGCTAAAGCCAGCACAACACTCCTGGGCTTTATTCTTTCTTTTCCCTTGTCCTACCAGGATGAAAAGAAAGCAACTTCTATCTAGGTTTGCAGCTCTGATGGCTGCAATTGTTGTCTTTGAATGCAATGAGCTAGTCTAGAAAAGAGATGTCTCTGTAGGGAATGAGTTTATGTAAAGACAGAAATTAGAGGAGAGATGTTTTCCTTAGTGCATGATCAAAGAGAAGGACATGGATGTAAAATTCAGCTTTGATTTGATTGCATTGCTGAAGAGTCTCAAGCTGATTCTATCCTAAATCTAGTCTGGAGACTGATGATCAAGAATGGTATATGCTGACCTTTCTTTTCGTTTGGGGCTTCTCTGAAAGGTTTAAACAGGAATTTTTCTTTCTATAATTAAAAATCTCGTAGCAGACTGTGGAAGCACCATGCTCTTACTGTTTGCCATCAGGAAATGCAGTTAGACAACAGCTGAAGACCTGAAAATCCCACCTGCACACTTCCTTGATGCAGCACTGCTTTTGAACGATGTTATACAGTCACTGTGGGAGTGGAGATTGTTCTCAGGATCACAGTAGTGAGGGAACTCATCCGTGAGACTGTATCTTTATTAAGCTCAAGTCCACACTATTAAAAATTCTTGAGATTGCCTGTCCTTTTAATGGACTGTAAGTTCACTTTCAAAATGGTACTAAAAAATGATACAAAGTGTGTCTGCCCAAAATATGGAAACTCTCATCCTGTGTATTTACCAAAGCGGTCAGAATGCCACGAGAAAAAGTAAGAAAATGCTTTATTGTTTCCTACATGTGACATAGTTGAAGGGCATTCGCATAAAAATATATGTGCTGAAAAGAAATACAACAAAAACATTCTTCTAAAAGCTCCTTGAGGAATATCAAATGGATCCACTGATTCAAATGTGAACATTGGTGGTCCATTAGTCCATCTTTTTCAATGAACCTGAAGATAAGACATTGCAATGCAGTCCTGACACGCTTTCCCCTCATCTTCTGTTACTAAGCAACTTCAGTGAAAATGGAAAGATGAACTCACTGGTATTGATGTGGTGGGTAGAAACACATCTAGGCTGCAAACCAGGATGTTGCCTGTGGAAGAGAGAAAAATGATCCTTTGGCATAACAAAAAAAGCCCAAATCAAACCAAGCCGACTATCATGCACACTTCTTTGCTATTTCCTCTAGGTTTTGTTTAAAAATGTAAGACGAATTCAAGGAGAATTACAGTCTAACACTCCTCCAATTTTCTTGCTACCTCAGACAGACAGTGGATGAAAAACTGCGACATAATGTGTGTGTTGAGAAATGCACAGTGTAGCAACTTGTCACCTCTCTGCTCCTGCTGCACTTATGCTGCCAGAGCATAGAGATGTTCGCTCCAAATTGTGCAGGTTATTCAGTTCATCTGATCATCAGGAAAGGGCTTTAGCAGCAGCAAATCACAATTCTAAAAGACCATGACGGGTATAGAAAGTGAAACTATTGCTACTCCCAGGGAAGAAAGGGGAGCAAAGAGTAAAATGGCTCAGTGTAGCACTGGAAACTTTTAAGATGTAGTAATATACAGCTTACAAGTCAGCCTGAAAGCCTGGCTAAGAGAATTGGGAGGTAAATACAAGCATTCCCTGCAGTGCTTTATAGTTTCACTTTAGAAGGACTGAGGAGAAACAGAAAGATACTAAATGAATTGAGAACTTTAATCAAAAGGACTAAAAAAGAGATAAGCTGACTAGAGGGTAAAAAAATGCAGGTTAGCAAACAAAGAACAAAGAGAGTGTTTGAATACAATTACTAAGAAATAAGGAATAGAAATAGGGCACTCAAGCAGGCAGAGAACAGGGAGGGAAGGTTGAGCAAGACAGGATTTTTTGAAGATCCATACGGAGTTGTGCAGAAGGTATTGGAAGGAGAAAGGATGCTGAAGTTCATCTGTCTCTGAGAACCTGATTGAAGTGATGGATGGAAAATGGGTCAGAAAAAAATTACAAAACCCTCCTTCTCTTACTTGCAATTTCCCTTCTTTTTCTTTAATATTTATGTGTGTTATTAAAGAAACATTTCTGGAAGGCACTAAGAGCAGGAGCTCTCAGTATCCCTGCAGAGACTACCTTGCTATAGCAAAATGTTCAACGTCTGAGACTGACTTCTCCCAAACACAGAAACAATGACTAAACTGCAAGTGACAATTGGAAGATATGTGAGAAAGGCCAAACTCAGATAAATGGCAGTGCAACCAGGGTAATAAAGGAAGCATATGAGAGGGCAATGAGAAAAAGCAGTATCTGCCTGACTGGGAAGGAGGAAACAGAAGGGACAGCACCACTATATATAGCAACCTGCCACGGTCAGGAATTGACATTGCCAGCAAATGAATGGGAGAGTCTCTGGAGCTGCAGTGGACTGATCTGACACACCTCTGGCTGACACCCCAGGGAGTTGCTCTCTCTTGCTTACAGTGTGGCAATAGGAGCATAGTTTGTCATGCTAAAGCAAATAAACAAAAATACACCTTTCTAAGCTGAAGAGGATATTGACAGTCTGTTCTTAGAGAGAACATCTTCCAGAGTGGCAGTAAAAAGCTGTTAAGTGGATTTGGTTTGTATCTTAAAGCTGTAGTGTGACAAACATTTCTTTTGGTGGCAGTACTGGCTTAAGCAGTTTGTATCCATCTCATTGCGACCCTTTCTGTTGTGATACAAAGCTACTCAGGGGTGCAGGTAGTGAACTAGATCGGTAAAATGGGCACAAGTGATCCAGAAAAGTCTCTCATACTAATTTTGATCCTATATAGAATACAGTGCCAAAATCAATGCACTGGTCCACTGTGTCCTGGGAACAGGACATGGCTAGACATCATGGGGTATGGGTCAGTCTAAGCTGGCAGTGTCATGACAAGAGAATGCTTATCATAGAATCAGACAGGTTGGAAGAGACCTCCAAGATCATCCTCTCCAACCCATCACCCAGCCCTATCCAATCAACTAGGCTATGACACTAAGTGCTTCATCCAGTCTTTTCTTGAACACCTCCAGGGATGGGGACTCCACCACCTTCCTGAGCAGCCCATTCCAATGCCAATCACTCTCTCTGTCAAGAACTCCCTCCTAATATCCAGCCTATACCTCCCCCAGCACAACTTGAGACTGTGTCCTTTTGTTCTGTTGCTGGTTGCCTGGGAGAAGAGACCAACACCAACCTGGCTACAACCTCCTTTCAGGTAGCTGTAGAGAGCAAGGAGGTCTGCCCTGAGCCTCCTCTTCTGCAGGCTGCACACCCCCAGCTCCCTCAGCCTCTCCTCACAGGGCTGTGCTCCAGGTTCCTCACCAGCCCTTCTCTGGACACCTTCTAGCACCTCAACATCTTTCTTGAATTGAGAGGCCCAGAACTGGACACAGGACCCAAGGTGTGGCCTGACCAGTGCTGAGTACAGGGAAAGAATTACCTCCCTTTTTCTACTGGCCACACTGTTCCTGATCCAGTCCAGGATGCCATTGGCTCTCCTGCCCACCTGGGCACATGACCAGCTCATGTTCAGCTGCTATCTACCAGCATCCCCAGGTCCATTTCTGCCTGGCTGCTCTCCAGCCACTCTGTCCCCAGTCTGTAGAACTGCGCGGGATTGTTGTGGCCAAAGTGTAGAACCCTGCACTTAGCCTTGTTGAATCTCATCCTACTGGCCTCTGCCCACTCATCCAGCTTGTCCCTCTGCAGTGCCGGGCCTCCCTCCAACAGATCCACACCTGCTCCTAACTTGGTGTCATTTGAAAATTTACTGATGCTGGACTCAATCCCCTGGTCCAGATCATCAATAAAGATGTTGAACAGGACTGGGCCCAGCAATGATCCCTATCTTCATAGTTGGCCTTTTGAGTAGAGAAAAAAAAAAAAGGTGGAACTTGGCTCATTTAATTTATGAATAGATGTTAGGTAGACATAGATGCACCAGTATATCTAAAGACTGGAATAAAATTATGTTCTAGTGTTGGTACCTAGAGTGGGAGTAGCAGTTAGTGGATTGACAGTCTGATTTTGGACTTCATAATTACTTCCTTATTTACATGACTGATACAGTTTCAGTTACTCCATGAGGGACCCCTTTTTTTTTCCATTATGGAATTTCTCTCTGGTAATGTGATGTTGGATGTTAAGGAGTTAAAAATGTGTGTTTCATTGTAAACCTCAGTGAAGCAGGTTGGTTTGACAGCTACTGTTCTTTCATATTCAGCAAGAGAGTAGTTTTATACGTTGTTTAGTTTTAAGATAGCTGAAACTTGTAATCCAAAATACTGAACAACAGAGACATCTGATTTACACCAAACTTAAATAAAGATTTCTTTAAGCCTTGTGCAGATGCAGGAGTAGGATGGTGGGTGGAAGCATGTCAAATCTCAAGAGCAGGGAGTACAATATTGCCCCCAAAATAAGCCTGAGAATAGTTTCTTTTGACATGGGACTCGAATGGTACAACAGCTTGGGTTTCTATGCAAGAAACTCTTGATTGTTTTTAGGACTTTTTTTTTTCCATTTGAATTTGCAAAAACAAAATTTTGTCTGTACTCTTGCTGTATGTACCCGGTTCATATAAGAAACTCTATCTTCCAAAGGAAATAATTCACTGCAGCTCAAAATACCAGATATCTTCCCACAACAGCAATTAGCGATGTGCTTATTGACATGCTTTATTTGAGGGGCAAGAATGTTTCCTTTCTTCCCAAGGATAAGTGCGTTCTTCATGCAGCACAGAAGTCTGAGTTGTGCTTCTTTCTCTGCAATGACTCCTAAGGAATGGATATTTTGGTATTCAGAATCTGTGTTATAAAATGCTTCAGGATTATTTCTAGTGAAATATGGCTAATGGCCACAATGTCTAATGGCAGGTGACTTTCTGACAGACATCGCTACCTGGTTTAGCTTTTGATCCCATGATGAAAACATGGATTGTTTTCCTACTTTATAAACCTATCTCTCTAACAGTAGAAAGATACAAACATTTGATTTCTTACTCACCAGGCAGGCTTTATTCACACACAGGCTTTCTGCCAATGGTTAGGGCTTGCAGTTGGCCGGGTAGTATTTTAATTCTCTGGTCACCTAGGAAAGCTGGTGACAACACCAAGAGAAATGAATAAATTTCATGGCAAAACCAAAATTCACAGTATTTCAGAGTATCACAGTATATTCAGAAAATAATATCATTTTATATACTATTTTATATAACATATAAAAGCCATAACAATCCGCTGAAGGTGTCTCATTTGTAGCTTGGAAAAGAAAAATGGTTAAAATGTAGTAAATACAAGATTACTCAATTCATTGCAAGTAGCTGAAAACTGCATTAATCAAGAAGAGGTAGCTCTTGTGAAATGTCATCATTTCAGAGAGTGTGTGGCTGTTTGTTTGTTTGTTTGCTTTTCTTTTTAATCAGACACACCAAGTTGGGTGAAACAAATACATTAAGAAGCCAGAAATGAACAATGAAATTATTAATGGGCTAACAGCAGGCCCACTACTTTGGACGAGCCACACTCATACTCTGCAGGTGTTAGATGATCTGATTTAAGGCATCCAGTAGATGATTCTTCATTACTACTGTAACCTGCTGAATCAATTAGCTTTCTCAGTAGTGGTTTTACCATCATATTCATCCTGACATGCGGAGGAAAACAACCTTATAACCCAAAAGGTTATAAAGCAGATGTGTTTATTAAGCAGGCTGGTGCATGGGAGCTCTCTCCACCAAAGAATGTGCAGACCCCAGGTCCCAACCTTGCGGTTTATATGTTGTTACTTATTACGTGGTTGTGAGAGATCCAGGGAAAGTTTATGCATATACAAAGTACTTCCAAGAGGTGTTTTACATCTGCCCCCCCACAGTCCTCATCTTTTACACAGGCAGGTGCTACCCTGGTGGTGTTCTCTAGGGTCCTAGGGATGAAGGTGAAGGCCTTCCTTGTGCTGCCCTCTTGGTTTCAAAATGTGCTGAGCTGTATAGGTTATCACCGAGCCCAAACTGCTAGGTTGGTTCTGGTTAGCTTCAGAGTCTCCGCAGGCGTCTTTGCTTTCTTATTTTGATGTCTCTGGTTCTCAGAGTCTCTATAAGAGTCATTGTTTCCATATCTCGATGTCTCCAGGTTGGCAGATATCTCACAGCTCATCCTTCATTAGTTTTAGGTACACAGACATGTAGAGTTATACGATTGCAAAAGTATTTCTACTTCTAAACCCCATCAATCCCTCAGAGCAGGCTGTATTGCCATGGCAGCTCTTATAAAGGACATTAATTCCATATACTTTAACTTTTGTATTTAGTAGTTCTTACTCTAGCCAGAAAGATGTAGCAATCTCTATCTCTGGTGTGCACTCCTCAACTTCTCCCCACTTCACTGTTGTTCAAGCAGCTATGAGTAGGTTCTGACCAATATTATCATTACAGTTCCTAGTAAAATAATACTAAAATACTCTGATTTGGAGTACTGCTTTCAACTCCATGGATATCTTAATGAAGTATGTTGAGCAGCATATTTTCACCTTTTAGCATTGTGTTTCTTTATTCAGAAAAGTGATTTTGTACTACAGTATAGACATGGTTTATAAAGAAGTGTTTCTTTCTGTAGTCTATTTTAAAGCATCCTGTGAGATATTACCTGCAGTCTTGGGAAGAATTCCCTTCCCCTCACATTTTACTCTGTTGGTTGGACCAGCCTTTCTGTCATCAATCTTCTCAAAGAACCAGGAATTCATTATTTTGTGCTCTTTGATTGGAAGATACTAAAGTAAAAATCTGTTTACAATCATGTTTTTGTGGTGGTTCGTGAAACTAGCAGAATAATGGAGGTCAGAAAGGTGCAAAGGGGAAAATGGTCTGTGAAAGCTCCACCTGTATTTCATTCACTACAAAGTGCAAAATTGCTGGAACAGGAGCAGCAACATGCTGAGCAGGCTGATGAGGGCTAAACATCACCACTGTCACACATCAGCTGGAAGTGAGGACAGGGCCAGCTGAACACCAACCATCTGTAGCCTGGCAGTTGTGTAGATGCCTCAGCATGTGCCGCATGAAGAAGCCCTGTTTCTTCTCTTTCTTCAGCTCCAAAAGTAACATCACTACCTAGCTGCCAGATCAGAGCTGACTAACATCTACCAGCTCAAATAGGTGCTGGTCTTGCACATTACTGCCTATACCTGCCCAGGTCAACATGGCATTCAGTGGCTTTACTGCTCTTAGATCTAAATTAGCTTGATAGTAGCTTTGTCTTCACCCATAGCATTGTGTTTTGCCACTGAGATGTATAATTTGAATTATTTCACTTCCATCGGTGACATTCTGATGATGGCAAGGCAAAATGAGGGCCCATCACCCCCAATCAATACAGAGACGTTGTCCTACCTACTGAGACAACATATCTGAACTTGAGAGAGAGAGAGGAATTTCACTGGGAGTTGTGCCTGACTGAGCAGGACAGAATTGGGCCACCATTTGTAAACAGAAATAAAATTGAAGGAAACACCTGCTTTAGTTTTCAGAGAAAGATTAGTGTTCGTGATGGACGTGTTTTTGCAAGGTTAGGCTGTCAGGTCTCTGCAGACAGCACCATCCTCCCCTCTGTCCTTTACATTTTCTGTAAGTATTTCAAATGAGTTTGAATGTCTCAGAGGAACTGAACACTCAGGAGCAAAAAACACATTCTCCTGCAGATCAGTAATGACTAAAATAGCTTAGATCTGAGAATAAAGAACAGCCTGTAGTTTGTAACCAGCACAAGCTGACTGCTGCTGGAGCTGGAGTCAGAGCAAGGATAACAAGTATATGTGGTCATTGGGGGGGAAGGAAGAAATCACCGTGCACCAATACATGTTTTCAAGGTCTATTTTGGGATTGTCAAGAGCTTCACTTTTAGCAGCCTAGGCATGTCTATTGATTTGCATGCTGTGGTTTCTGCTTGGCAGATATGCTGTAGATTTTGGAATACTCACAGCTTAAAAGAAAACTCAGCAGCCAAGGAAAGCAATTCAAGTACTGATCTCGCTTTAGTCTTCTCAGACACAGTTGCTATCACAGGATAAAGAAAGAGAAATAATGATATCAAATCAATAGAGAATGAGTCAAAAGAAGATTGTAGTGTATAAGAGAAAGAAAAACACACTGGGAAATGTGCTGCTCCTTATGGGAAATGGTTCAGACCAAGTCCTGGTGCTCTCTGAATTCATATGAAGATAGGAGACAGGATTTAGCCCTTGGTGATTATAATTCCCTCTTCTTGCCAATTTATTGAAGCTTTCAGTGAAATTATTTCTCAAAAATAAAGACGTGTGTGTCAGTGTAAACACTGTGATCAGTTAAATGCTAACTAGCATAGGTTTGTGAAGTCTCATTCGTTACTCTTTCAGCCTATATATGAGAAACAGCTTTTGAAGTGCAAAGTAATATCATCATCATCATCATTATATGTTCATAAAACGGGCTTTGTGCCTCATTCAAATATGACAATACTGAAACTGGCACACAAGGATGCCAGATCTTTGCCAGATCCCAAGTCTCTACTGGATTCTCTATATTCTTCTCACCCGGAGTAGTCCAAAGGGGTGACAAGTTTTCTGATGTGGAATTCCTTGGAATTCTGTCTTTCTTTTTCTACTTCTCTGCACTATGTGTCCACTTCTCTTGACTGCTTTTAGATTATTTCCTTTTTTCTTTTTTTTTTTTTCTTTTTTTTTTTTTAAGTTGCAGTTTAACTCTCCTCCTTCTGAAGTACTTGTATGCAAAGAAACAAGTATTAACAACTGGAAAATTAATGGCAAGGGCAGACACCACAGTGATGGGGGCATGAGTTACAAGGAATTAATTCATTTACACAGCAGTGTGAAGGCAGCTCTGAGATTGCGTTCCTGGTAAGCCAGTCAAGAACCTGGTCACTAGTTCTAAGTTATTGAGTCCTGCTGGAAGTTAAAAAATATTGACCTGGGCTCAGCAATGCCACATAAACACACAATAGTTATGAATATGATCACTTACTGGTATTTGTTTTAAAGTCATCTATTGTTAAGTGCTCTTAAACCAAATAAGGAATGAAAATTAATCTTGCAGATTCATACAGGTCACCCAATTTGACTAATATGAATTTGCCTCCTGATAGCTTGGAAAGGAAGGCAAACAGATGGGTAGTCCCTTTACAGTCTAGCCAGGGAAAGCATCCTGTGCACAGGGAACAATGTGGAGAAACTGACTTTTTAATGACTTGGACATCTCTGAATACATGCTGGCATCTGTGCTGGGCTTCCACAGTGCTTGTAAAGTCAGCTGTGAAATCCCATCGTCTTGCAGAAGCAAAGAACAACCTGTTGCTGTTTAAACCATTGCACTTCTCCCATCTGAAACCTCTGAGAGTCCTTTAGCTTTATTCTTAGAGCAGCAGTAGCCAGCTTTTGAAAGCAGTACATCATAGTACAATGTAGCTACCTGGAAAGGAGCAGTACTTCAGAGAACCTTACTGGGGTTTTTGCCCCTCATTTTTCTTCCTCAGATAAAACCCGGATGTGTCAAATATTGGGATAGACCTGTGAACGTCGGAGGGTGCAAGAGAAAGGTATATTGGCTGAACTCGTGCACAGCTGTCCCACCTCCCACTGTTCCAGAGGGAGGTTAAGGGAAAAGGCTCCTGAGGGTCATCTCAATTATTGATAAACAAGTGGAAATTGATGTCTGGCCCTGGAGTTCAGTACCTGAAAATGCCAATGAAGTAAATGGAGCTGTAAAACCACTGACTTAAACATCTGTCATACTAAAGAATCTGTAACGCTGTGTGGCACAGGCACAAGGCATGTTTATCTCAAGGGACAAGAATAATTCTCAACAGAGAGGGATAGAAATGAGAATTCTCTCATGGGCATTTTCAGAGAAAACCGCACTGCAAATTTTCTTGAGAAGTAACTTACTCTCTGTGCGAGAATTCAGAAGGACAAGGGGAGATTGGGAGAAGAGGAAAAACTTTTTGTTACTTGTTTCTATCCGTTGGAAAACCAGGTACAATTGGAAAAAAATGTTTTCCTTTGCTTTTCCATACTTGTTCTTTTAGATGGCAAAGTTGCAAGTAATTAAAATACTGAGTGAAAGCAAAACCTCGGTATATTCACTGTTCAGAAAGTCACAACTCAATCCCAAAAATCATAGAAAGACAGGTTTTCTGTATATTATATTTTCACCTTTAAAATTTACTTCGTCAAAGTTGTTACTTCTCTGCGAAAGAAAATCTTTTACAAAAGCTTTTTCTTGTTGAAAAAACATTCAGTCAGTTATAGCACTCAGGTACATGCTGACCCTTTCTTCGCTTTTTTAACTTCAAAATCTTATTTTTTTTTTCTTTGTCCTCCTTCAATTTTAAGGTTTGCTTTGCCTACCAGATTAATTTCATGGTTTGCTCTTCTGTTTCATATCATTCTGCCTGAGCTGTTTATTTATTAGCCCACCCTCTGCATAGCCAAAAAAAGATAAGAAGCAGTAGAAAGGCTGAGAATTCTGAAAATAAGTCAGACCTAGAGACGGCAAACCAAAATGTTTCACTGTAATGATGAGTGAGTTGCATACTGATTCTGTGGGTGATAGATCTCATGGATGAGATGTGTTTTGCATTCTTCAGTTCTGTACACAAGAGCAATTTCATTTAAAAATCTTACAGCAGCTCCTATTATCTTTAAAATATGCTTTTCAAAACTCTACATAGTCTTTAAAAAATGACTGAGATGTCTGTTATAAACTCTCACCTGTTCTTAATAGCTATCAGTCCTGATTCCTAATTTATTCATGCTCTTCAGCTTGAAAATATTTACTTTTATGTGTTTACCATGTGAATCCTGACAGGTCAGGTAGTTCTTTAGCAACTTTCAGAACTTTGAAAAGATCAAGTAAATTAATTTCTGAAATGACATGGAACCCAGAGATACATCACAAACTTCTTTTCCTGTGCCCTGAAACAAATGAAGTTATTGAAAAAGCCTCTGCCTCTTGAAATAACAAACATAAACCTATTTTGATACGGGAAGCATGTGATAGATTGTAAAAAATTGGCAAGAATAATTAAATTCTAATGTGTCTGATAATAAAAAAATGTCTGATTTCATCTGATAATTTGAAAGTCATTAATAACTTGAGCTGACTGATGCTCATGCCATTCTGTGAGCTATGCTTTCAGCACTATTCTTTTCATTTTGTCTACCTGAATGTGAGATATGAATTCAGAGAAACTATGGCACCTCAAGTCCAGCTTCCTGTCCTTTGGCTTTAACTGTTCTCACTCAATACACATTAACAAAAACATTGAACTGTCAGACATCATAAGTGCTGCAAAGTTATGCTGTTAGTGTGACATTTTGGCTGATTGCTTTTTTACTAACTTATTAAATGCAATTGGAGCAGTGCAGGTAAGTGCTTTTGTCTCCTAGAAGACCTTGGCTGCTAGTGTGCAGAGCACCCCATGGCTAGATGGTTTACCTGGTAATCAATGGACTCTAAAGAAAAATCATTAGCACAGAATACAAAGCTAATGTTGAGAGAGGAAACAGTGAAGCTGGTCTGGTTCTTTGTAAACCATTGAGACAGTGGGCTTGGTGGTGATTTATTATTTACTGTTTTGCTTGCATTTCTTGATTTTTCTCATTGTAGATAGGCCATGATAGCAAGTTGAGTTTTAGAGCATCTTCATGTACAAGCCCCAGAAGCTGCTTGGACTTGCATGAATAAATGCACAGTTATGTAGAATCAGCACCTGAGTTTGGAAGGTGGTGGGTCACACTGTGACTCAGAGGGAGCTTTGGGGGTTCCTTTCATGTTAGTGTGCTGTGTGATTACCACAGCAGCTCCATCCTGTTATTTTGTCATTTTCATACCCTATAGGTGTCTTCAGCTAGAGGTAAGAGAGATCTGTCAGCAAGCAGGTTCAAAGAGGAAGGTTTTGTGAAGAGGAACTTGTGTGACTGAGCTCATTTAAACTGTTTGCAGATTGTCTGAGGAGATCAAGACTGTTATGGATGTGTTTGTTCAAACTTCCTCAATTAATAGTTTTTATTTGATCTGGTGGATAAACTGTTTGCAGAGCAGTTCAGTGTGAGTGTTCCATTGATTATTTGATATTCTGTGTTTATCATTAGGTTTACATTCCTTGTGTTATATATGAGATGCAAGGTTTTTTAAGAAATGCCTCATCTATAATGCCTAATAGATCTTCCATCAAGGTAATGAGCACAAGCCCTCAGAGTTCAATAAGGGGAATAGTTAATGTATTCCTGATCACATAAGAGTGCTATAACTTCGTCATTTAACTGAGTTATCTATGCAAAGGAATGGGTGAACACTCACAGTTTTGTCCTCAGAACTTTTGTCCAATAGTCTGTATCGCAGAGGAAGAGAAAATGCAAAGTCACAAGATGATATGGATTGTCCCAACAGCTCTGTATTTTCCAGCTCAGGATGAAAAACAACCATGCAGCACTGAAAGGCACTGTTTTTTCTGCCTTTACATTCACTGGGAAAGGCCAGGAAGTTAATCTTCCTTTATAAAACTTGAATAGTCTCTGTCCCCACCAAGAAAAACTTTACACAGAACATTGAGTGACAGCACAAGTTTGAGCATCCACAAGTCCTAGCAGAGAAGTAATCTGTGGAGCAGCACAAGAAATGGCTGCTCTTTTTTCCCAGAGCAATACAGTTACTGCAAAACAAATTATCAGTAGGCATTTAACCATTGTGGAGACTATTATCTCTACAGAAACAGTTGGATACCAGTGTTCTGCCCCATATACCAGTCTGTTTGAACCACATAAACCTTCTTATGGGTATGTTCATGGATTAAGAAAGGAATGAGGGGAATAAAACCCACAGAAATACACTGTACAATGCACTGAGTATCTATGTTGAAGTATGCATCAACACACACAAACACACATGCATGCTGTGCTTGATAGAGAAACTAGTATCTCTGCAAAGGGTGGAAATCTGGGGTGAGCCTATGTGTCAACAGAGAAGTGTGGCTAATGAGTAATTTTGCTGTAGGTACTGCTTACCCCACATAACTGACTTTAAAGTTAGAAGTAGGTGCCAGCCTGAGAGTGGGAAAATCAAGATTTATATATTTAGCTTGTCACTGCAGACTGCACAGCCCAGAAAAGTAGGATGAGTGCAAGTATTGGCAAGGATTTATAACAGGTGTTGGTTTTAATGTAAGTTCTTGCTGTGATTAAGTATCTCATGAAGATTAGAGTTAGGGCTTTAGAAAAGATGCAAGTATTAAATTTTCAAGTCTGTTCTTTTATTCTGTGTGGCCTCAAAACCGGAGGTGGGCACTAGTAACTGCAAGGGCTGAAGGCTGATGTGCAGTATTTGTCAAAAAGAAACCTAACTAGGGAAGAGGCAGAGCTGAAGGTGGGAAAATACACGTTTATACCTTGCATTGTGTTTCATTCAGTGACACCCGCAGGTCAGGAATGAGTAAAGCTATCACCAGGAACAAGAGATTGACATGTTGTTTTCAGCTACGTCCTGATGGCCCAGTGTAGGTTACAGCTACATTTGTTGCTGGAGTTAAGGCCGCAGAAAGAGGATTAAAGCTGCATTCTAGAAAGTGGAAAAAATAGAGATGTGTGTACCAATAGCTACCATAAAGGCTGGGATAACAGTTCAGTTTGGAGGAAAAGGTGTTTGGAAAGGAGTCATGTATAAATTGATTTTAATTCCACATTCTTATGGACTGGAAATAAAAGAGAAATTGTTAGTAGAGAGGGACAGTAGAGAGGGCTTGTTTTCCCTCTGGGCACAGAAGTCCATGTAATTTCTAAGAGGTTTCTAGGTCTTCTGTTAAACAAAATGAATGATTAATATGTTTTCTTCTCTGCCTTGGTCACAGGGATATAGCAGACAGGTTGAGGTTGGAACTAGGGTTCAGGTCTGGGATTAAAGAAAGCATGTATGGGTTTCTGTTTGTATGGAAAATCAAAAAAATGATTAAATAATTGCCACTGGTCACCTGGAAGTGATTAAGAATAGGCTGTGGAAAAGCACATCTGTAACTGAGTTTATTACCACATTTTTGGAGGCTCAGGATGCAGGGCAGCTGCAAGTCTTACCAGGAATGAGTGCCTGATGTTCAGTGTTTGCCTAAGTAATGGTCCCTCAGCAGCAGTGAAAGCTAGGTGTAAGCGAAGTCTGGGGAATTTATATTCTGTGGAGCAGAGAAATGCAGGAGGAGTTTGCACTCATCTTAAATGCCGCTTGTTTGAGGGGCTGGTGTCTGCTTCCCTCTAGGTATTGTCCTCCAATACAGTAAAGGTTAGCACTAGGGTGGTGGTTGAGTGATTATGTTTATGAGTTAAGCAAATGTGAACAGAGACATTTTTGAGTTAGGCTGAAAGCTGTTTTCTACAAGGAATGCAACTGTAGGATAAGTGAGGTTGTCAGCAGTGATGAATGACAACTGTTTGTTTTTCTTCTGGATTCTGCTCTCCTGAGTATCGTTAAGGCTAGTGATAGGATTAAGGACAGAGAAAAGAGGTATTTATGAATCAAGTTCATTGCTGCAGTACTTACAGTTTTCTAGGATAAATGTGAGTATAAGTATGGAAGAATAGATAATGTTTGATTTTCATCAAGAACAAATCATCTGGATTCAGATGAGGGAAATGGTTGCGTTAAGACAGACTTAGAAAGGAAGAATTTCTGGGTTAGGTTTGTTGCAGTATTATCTCTGTCCATGAAATCTGGGGTGAGGGCTGAGGTCAGTGGGGAGGAGTTGCTTATGATTAGATTCCCTAGTACAATGATGTCTGTAGTTAAAGGTGAATTTCAGGCCAATTTTGGCAAAAGAAATGTTTATGACTTCACTTTGGGCAAGTGCATTGTTTTGTGTAAGGGATAATGTCAGCGTAGATGAATGATGGAGATCTGGTTTTCCAGTTGTCCTCTTGCATGAGGTTCAGATAGTTGAGTGATTAAAACTAAAATTTAGGAGGAAAAATAATTTTTTAACTGAGACTTATCATGATGTCCTTCTGGATTCAGGTGTTAAAGTTTAATAGCAGTGTCAAGATGTTATTTGATGCTTTGGTGAGATGCAGGATTGCAGTTACAGCAAAGAACAGGTTGGCATTAGGGAAGGAAACATGGTTGAGTGAAGGTTACTGCACAATTCTGAAACTGCTATGATTCTGTGTAGCCTGAAAGTAGACAAGAGAGGAGGGTTTGTGTGCAATTTCATCACTTGAAAATGGTTACTAGTATGAACCTGATGTTGAAATGGGATTAGAGATTGGTTTATGGATGCATCTTCTAGGAATTGGACAGTTAGTTTAAAGACTGATGCTGACATCCATATTTTATTTTCATGAGAGTAATTTCTGTGCCTTTAAAGCTAGAAGTAGGCTTTAGATAGTATTGGGATTTCAGAAAGAAAGGGACTTAGAGTTACAACGTGCTGCTGAATGCTGCCTGACCATGGAATGGACCCTTTTATCACTACTGATAATGTTACAAGTCTGACTTAGCTGTGGATAGTGGATTGAATATACTTGAGAATATAGAGTTACATAGTTATTTAGATTTTAAGGAAGAAAAACTAAGGAATCCACAACTATTACTGGACTTTCCAGGTCCAGAAGAGCTGGAAAACAGGCTTGANTCCAGGTGGGACTGACAAGAGCAAAGTAAAGGGGCAGAATCCCCTCCCTTGCCTTGCTGACCACACTGCTCTTGATGCAGCCCAGCACATGGTTGCTATCTGGGCTGCACATGCATGCTGCCGGCTCATGTTGAGCTTTTCATCAACTCAGACCTCCATGTCCTTTTCCTCTGCACTGCTCTCAGCCATTCGCCACCCAGCCTGGATTTGTGCAAACACTAAACTCAATTTTGATGTAGGAATCTTCCCTGTTTGTTGAATGGTTTTATTGTTTAATTTGTTTTTTTTCCTTGAGTAGTCTCGATACTCTGCAATCCATAATTACCAAGTAAACCATCTTGTTTTGATATCTGTAGATGGAAGGCTCTGAAAAAGAGCTGACTACTACCTTTGCTTGATTTTCTTGATCCTTGTTTTTCTTTATTTGTTGGAAACAATCACACTCCTACCTGAAAGTATGTAGATTTGGAGGATGAATAGGATTGATTTCAGTTCAAGTCCAGTTGTTGAAATTTCTCAGAAATTACTTGAGAGATTTCAGTATTTTCTTCTTGCCGTCACTGGTAGATGTGTAGTGGAAGATAAATAAGTAGCTAAATGCAGTATATTCAATTTTGACATGTACTGATTATTGACTCAAGCAAACAAGGACTTTTGGAGCTGTGAAAGAAAACTACTATTTCTTTCTCCTGTTGTTTTACTTAGTGTAGCAAAATTTCTGGAGGACACTTGTGCAACTGCTCTGCAGTTGGTATTCATCTGAAAAATAAATTGGTGAAGAATGAAGCTACAGAGAAATCCTCCTCAGTGTGTGTATTACATCCTTACTGCTGACAGCAATTGCCAAATTGACACAAGTGTATAAGATGATGCAATTTGACAATAGTTTTCAATGTAGAACCACAATTCTTACAATTCTCATTTGTGTTCTATCTCTTTACAGTATTCAAAGCATTGCAATAATTAGAAAGCATAGCTTTTTTTTTTCTCAGAATAAGCTGCAGTTAATCTTACTGGAGTGTCTATTAAGTGGATATTGCCTCAGTTGTTGGCTGCTAGAAACCTGGCACTGATCCTAACAAAGCACCAAAGGCATGCACCAGTGGCCAGGTAATGCAGACCCTGTAGTGCTTTATTTCTTCCTTGAATTTAAATCCCTTTCTAGGACAGGTGCTCAGTCTTTGAGCTTTGGTGTCTTTTGCTTTAGAGGGCTTTCATTTGTGAACTTGAATGACTTTCAATTTCAATAGCCATGGACAGAATTCTTTTGAGAGAGGTATCTCTTAAATCTTTTTTTGTTAAAAAAAAAAATTAAAAAATATATATATAGCATTAGTTTCCTTCCAGATGTGAAAAACGTAGAATGTATTTTCTCACTTCTCTTTCCTATATTCACAAGTATTTCTTGTAGAACAAAATCAGACACACGTGGAGTACTCCATAGGAGAGAATGAAGAAAGGGCTAGCTCAAGCATTAATAAAAACCATTTGAAATGCTAGATACAAAACATGTTTTAGAGTGTAGTTCTTAGTTGATAATTTTCTAAGAAAGAGTCTATACATTAATTTTAGTCAAAGAAACTTACAGAGTTTGAGGAGATCGTGTCTTTCTTTTTTCTAGCTTAGGTAGGGGCTGACAGGACAAAAGGATTTGTATCTTTTACTTCTAGGTAAAAGATCTTTTACTTCCAGAACATTCCTTTTAGGACAGGTCAATGTCAGCTGTGTGATCAAACTGGTGTTCACCCAGTGAACAAACATATCTTCACCAAATCTTGTCTGAGTAACTTAACAGACACTGGCCAGTTTTATCACAATCAAGGGATGGTGGCTTTAATCCAGCAAAACACTTAAGTACATGAAAAACTTTGAGCATGTAACAGTTCCACTGGAATCAATCAAACTGTGGATGTACTCAAGTGCTCTGCTGGACCAGTGCCTGCAGAAGCAGTGACAGAGCTCCTTCTCTTATATTTTTAAATATGGTTTCTCCATGGACTGTCCCTGAAGGACAATGACAAAACGGTGTTGGGAAGTATATGTTGCTTGGGCTGTACCTTGTCTGTAGATAAATTGGCTTCATTTTTCTGTGCTGCCTGTCTAGCAATATTCTTGCCACTAAATTAACTGCAGGCAGGAGGAGGAAAGCTATTGGGTGGTGTACCTGATTAAACATTCTTCTTTTTTAAATATTTAAGTGAGTCATAAATTGTAGGGGGTTGTAAGGAAGGTCTGTTGATTTGCTCCATAATTTGTAGACATCAGAAGTTTTCAAGATGGAAATGGGACCTGACAGAGGCAGGTTGCAATTTTCAGGGTTGTTCAAGACTTTTGACAGCACCTTGCCTAGACTGCAATGAAGACTCAAGTTGCAGGAGAACAGAGAGCAAAGGAAATCAGATCTATGAGATAATATGTCAGATTATCATAATATAGAGTAGAAATAAAGGAGAACAAAAAATGACTCAAAGCACATCACTTGCCAGATGATTGAAGTAGCCAGGAGTCAAGCAAAGCCTAATGTGGAAGGTCATGTTAAAGTCTCAACCTATCAAGTTTGATGCAATTTTGATATCCCTACAAGTATATTTGTAGGGATAGAGCAGTGGAGGTGGGGGGAACTGAAATTTGTTACTGTCTACCACAGATAATGAGCTGTTCCAGACAAATACATCTCAGAGCTATGAAAAGAAAAAGAGAGGAAAAAGAAAAGAAGTAAAAAGGGCATGGAGTTTCTGCTCTGATTTTTGCTGAGACAAGTCAAGAAAAAGATCGTTTTCAGTGGAGTTACCATGGAATAAGAGGGGAGAATCCAGCTCTGAGAGGTCTGTAATGGAATCAAATTGATCCAATTGGCAGACAAGAACTACATTCGAGCAGAAAAAATAATGTGCAGAACCTGTGCTTTTGAAGCACAACAAAGAACCACAATGGCCAAGCAGGACAATGAACAGGAGAAGAAAAATCACCACAAGTGGTAGCAGCTGAAGGATGACTTTAAATTTGACACCTGCAGAATGGTAATAGTAATTATGTTTTGTTCTTACTGTTAGAAAGGGGAGAAACCATTGAAGAAGGGTGACATAAAATCTAAGAATCAAGAGTGGGGCAGACCATGTAATTTAAAGCTATTTCAAAAGGATGCTAAATGGAAAGATGGAAAATAATAGCAGGAGCTAAATTTTCCTTCTGCAAATGACAGCAGTTTCAGTCAGAGTCCTTTTAAGTGCTTCTAGTAGGAAAAAAAATGCAGAAGAAATTGTCTTTTTTAAAAAATGTTGGATTCAACCAACAATTGCATGTGTTGATAATGTAAGGATTTCTTGCCAGTTTATTCTGCATGGCTACTTTTCTACCAGTTGTGATGCTTATGGTGTTTCTCCTTTCTCAGAGAAATAATCCCAAGAAACACCTATCACTGCAATATTTAGCATCCTGAGAGCCTTAAAGGAAGGTGTAGCCCTCACAAAATTAATATAATCAGAAAAAAAAACTATGATAAGAAGTTAATTCACTAAATCTTTGCCAGGTACAATGGTTGTGAACTTGAACAAATTAAGGCTAAATTAAACAAAAGATAGAGATTGTAAAAAGGCAAAAGATTCAATGCTAGATTATAAAAACACCCAACTGATTGGATGCTCTGGAATGAAATTCATTTTCAGCTTGGATAGCATCCATCTAAACATTTTTTTCCCCCCTACAAATTAATAGCAAAAAAGTCCTAGGCTGTGATAAGTCTTATTCAGAGCTATTTTGTGTTTGTTAAATGGAATGTGACAGGGATCTGAAACACTGCTATACTACAGAAAATAATTAGTTGAGAAGTAACTTGATAATTTTACCACTGTGAAGAATGAATGGAAATCAACCTTCACTTTAATTATGTGCAAAGGAGAAGTATAATTACCTGCACAAGATACTAATCAGAGAAAATGATAATACATTCCTCTCTTATCTAGTAGATAGCAAACTAGCTTGCTTAATCTGTTCACCTCTGGTGTATCAAAGATAGCAAATTAGTTACTGCAGAGCTATCTTTATTCTAAGGTTACTTGAATCATTTTATTCAGTCCTTGAGATAAATGCTTATGTAGAAATTTTGAAAATAAAATTACCAACCACCATTTGAATATTTCAAAGTTAAAGGAGAAAGTCAAAATTCTGCAGCTCCAGAATATCAATGAACTATGAAAATGTAGATGTTGTAAAGGCAAGAGATGGCCAAGAAACTAAGACCGTACCCTTGGCTATTTTGTCACAACCTTTATGTTTCCCAAACATGGCTGCCAGAGGTGTTTCTAGAGAGTCCTTTCACAGTGGCAAGATTATTGATGTTTTGTAGGAGCAAAATCAGGACATGGATCTTGAAAGTGTACCTCTGTACTTTCAAAGCAAAAAAAGCCCTGTCCCAGATCTTGAATGCCTGTATTTAAATTAAGCAGAGGAAAGTCAGTGCTTCCTTTGTCACAGGTACAGAAGCCCTAACAGGCAGATTCGATTCTGTTACACAGAGGAAGACAGAAAGACTTAAGAGAATTTTTTTCCCAAGTTTTGTCTCAGATATATACCATGCAAGGGAGCAAAACCTCTGAGATTTCAATTCAAAACCTCGGAATTGCACATGTGATGTTTAAGCATAGCCCAGGAAATGTCATGGCGGGACATGTTTCTTCCACCAGAGGCCCATGAGCACTGAGCTTCCTTGTAGATGCAGTAATATTGGGCTAATGAAGCTATATAGCAGCTGAAGGCACCCTTGCGCCCGTCTCCATTACAACAGTAAAGAACAAATCAATAAAGTGAATCAGAAGATCATGCAGTTATATTATGGTAGTAGTCAGAGAACACCACAAGGTCAGGAAATATTACAAACTAGTATTGGGGCATTCCGTGTGTAATGAATCTTCTGAAATCAGATCTATAGAAATCTTCTAAATACAACAGAGCTTTGAGTATGAGGAAAATACTTACCTGGTAATCATTTGAACAGAGTCTGTTTGTAACTTACTGCAAATGTTGTGTTCGATTTATATAAAAGTCTAATTAATCTTTGGCAAGGAGTTTCCACAGTCTGTATTTGCTTTCTATTTGATCATTGAAAAGTCTTGTGTATGAGCTTGTGACACCTTGTGGGTCACCAGAAATGTAGTGGCAGTGTCAAAGAAAAAGCATCAGCTTCAGGGTTTGGAGAGGAAATCATGAAACAAAACTCTTCATTGTTATTATTTCCTCCTTTCAGTCACGTTGGTTTATTTGTAGCAGTAGAAGTGTATCCAGTCTCCATTCTGGCTCCCATAATCACTTCATGCCAATTTGAGCAAGAGAACAAAAACATGAAATGCATCCCTTGTGTCATCTCAATCTTGGCAGAGTTGTGATAGAGGTGTCTTTGGCCCGGAGTGGACTTATCCAACAGGACATTCTGTATTGTTAGTGCTATTTAAAAATAAGAGGAGTTTTCTACGCCAAGTTGCATTTCCAACACACTATATTCGGAAACTCTGAGGAGGCTGTGAATGTGGTGTAAATGTAGCTGAGACTGGCATGATAGAGATGAGGTTAGCCCAGGCATGTAGATAAGAGCCAGCTGATATTAAAGCAATAGTTTTGAAATGTGCTTGAGACTAGTAGGTTAACATTTTGAAGATATCTTACAACGATACATCTACATGTTTTGGGGAAAAAGCAAATATAGATTGAAATTAGTATTGTCTCAGCAGTATAATATTGCACTGTTGACCATGGTCATGTGTGGAATGAATGCAAAATAAGGACAAACTGCTGGAGCCCAGAAAAGATAGGTACTAGTCCTCTCTCTCCACCGCTTCTCTGTTTGAAAACTGTAATCACTGTCTTTCCAAAAATATGTGTTGCTTTCTGAGCTGAGAAAAAGCTTTTTTTCCTCTTGGACTTTGACATATATGACAAGCTATCTGATGCACAGCAGTGAGTGAGGACCAACTGAAAACATCCACTTTGATGGCATACTTTCTCTCTCTCCCTTGCCTTCCCTCCACCTCACTTACGTTTTATGTACATGTAAGTTATTTTAGCCAACTCAAATGTACAGTTTTCAGAGAGATTAGTATGTGTACAGTGATTAGTAGAAAAAGACCATCATGCCTGCTCAGTATTTCTAGTCACTACCTTAAATAAATTCCTGAGGAATTGGCATGGAGCCATCAAGGCCTCTGCCTTTTCCTTTGCAGTAGCAGGTACCTGCTGCTTCTTTGGGAGATGCTGATTTAGTAGTAGTACTATTATTATTTACATTTTAACTCTTCCTCCAATTCAGAAGGAACAAAAGGAGATATTCTTTTTTCGGTCATTCTTGACCTGAACTGACAGGAAACTGTCTTTGTTTAGTCTTCCCCGGTCTTTACTTAGAACATATTTTTTTTTTAATTTTCTGCCAGTTTTTCAAATAAACTTCTGTTTGCAAGTCTGATCCTCTAATTTATGGATGCAGGACTTTTCTTTTAAAGGAGAGGTCAGGCTTCTACATGCTTCTGCCACTGCCTTTCTATGCTTCCAATTTAAGTTCAGGTGGTTTTGCTTGAAAGAGTTTTCCATCTCTATGAAAATATAACTAAATAATGTGCTTTGTATATTAATCCTAGAACCAAAGAGTCATAGAAAACAATCAGTTTAATTTATTTTTATTGCCTGTGTAATTAGTTATATGTCATAAAGGATCAGATTGCATCTGGAGTTAATTCCCTGAGCCTCATCTTAAATTTTCTCATCAACATTAAATTAATCCTATACACCCTTTACATTCCCCCATCCACAACTTTCAATAATGTTTCATTGTGCATGAACTTCTCTTCTGAATCTTCTCCAACTTAACTTAGTTGCTGTACTAAGTCTATGCTCAGGGCACCAGATTTGTAGACCACACATCTTCTTCTTTTTTTGACAGTTTTGTGCTTAATGTTTGTAGTGCCAGAGATGATAAACTGGTGTGGGACATATGAATGCTAAATTACATTTTTTTTTTTCTTGATTTAAATTCTTGGCACCTTTTCTTCTCGTGACTTTGTCCATAGGATACCATCAGTCAGTTGGATCTAGCAGTGTTTTTTCTGACTCACTGACAACTTCCTAGGTTCCCACATAGTCCCTGAAGGATTAAAAGAAGCAAAGGGAGGAGGAAAGATGAGTTCATCCAAAACAGAATGAAGGTGGGTTGAGTGTCTTTCTGAGTATTGTCTATCATTGAAAATACAAGCTTGGTTTTACTATGAGAGGAATAAATGGAGTTGATGAGAGAGATTGACTAGGAAGTGAGAAAGAACTAGGGAGACTTAAGGAAAACACAAGAGGGTAATGTGAAAAGTGAGAGACTTAAATTTTAGCAAGGAGAATTTAAAGGAAACATTAAGAAAACATTTTTTCTGGTGACAGCAGTTCTGTAGGTTATGGATTTTCACTCATTGCAGATTTTTAGAAGCAACACAGATAGACGTCTCTCAGGATTGTCTTGGGTGTGGGTATTTCTGCTTTATGCAGTGTTACAGACTGTGTGACTTCTCTGGATCAGCTGTACATGATTTCTTAAGGTGGGAAATAAATGAGAGGAAAGAGCAGGGATGAACAAACAGCATTTGGAAGGAACAGTGAGAAAGACAATTTGTCGGGTGGGTGTGATGGCATGAGGACTGATAAAAGCCAGGTCCAGCAACAAGAGAGGGTATAGTAGTAGAATACAGTATCAGTTTGGAGTTTCAGTTTTAGAATTTTGCAGTAGTATCACTGAGAGGTTCTTCTCTAAGCTGCTTTTCCTCAAGCTTTTGCTTTCAGCAACCAGCTTTGTGCAATTTTGTGCAGTTTCCTGCTTGTCTTTTATACGATAAAATCTGTCCCATCTTTTGCGTTCTTCTCATCACTGATATGAGCTTATACAGCTGCTTTCAACTTTCCACTCACAGGAACAAGTTTTAGGACATCCTTTCATTATCCAGTTGTGTGGAACACATAATAACTTCTACTCTTCCTTTCATTGTTGTGCTCGTCTTCCAGGCAATGACTTTTTCCTCAGACCTGTTTCTCATCATCATTCTGTATAAAAGCCAAGTTAACATATTGCTACCTTTGCAAAGAGTCTTTCATGCATGTGTTGCAAAAGATACGTGCATATACATGTCCCTGTACTCATTGAATAGTTGCTTATTACATTAAGAGGTAAACAGGCAATTAGCAAATTTACATGCACAACTGGTAGTACTGATGGAACTAAGGAGCTTATGTTCAGATTTTTTAATATGTACAAATTCAACGCACTGGAAATTTTACTTCTGATCTTACTTTATATCATTGTGTGTGTGTGTGTGTTGGGGGGGGGAATAAATAAAAATTCAAGCTGTTTTCCAAATTAGATAAACAAACCCTTGGGCTTTTGCAGTAAGCCTGTAAGACAGGGTAGAAAGGTCTAGAAATTTTACTGTGTAATGGTTTTCTATGCAGTTTCTCATTTCAGTGAAACACAGATGATAGTGGGACTTCTTATCACCACACTTATCTGCTACGAATACAAATATATTAAGATGAGTTACTGTGTAATTACGATTGCTCCAGACAGATTTATTATGGAGTTACCAGATTGTTACCCCTAAAAAAACCTGTCTTATTTCATGATAATTATGCAAACTGGTGTCATTTTTGTGCACAAGTTCTTAACTGATAATAAAGCAGGCACTCTGCCAGTTTAAATAAGCAGTAGAAATTAGTTACTCTCAGAGAAAAGGAAGATGAGGAATTACATGATTTATGCTTAGAAAATGTTCACCTGCAGAACACGTAAGTGAACATTTTAGAATATGAGCTTCAGATCCAGAAAAATGGCACAGGTGGGCAAGGATACAAATGAAGAACGACTGAAATAGTTCAAACTGGAGGATACCACACCTAATATGGTGTCCATAAGTTTTGACTTTTCAATACTCTATGTCAGTACTTTGGCTGGGCAAGAGCAAGTGTTACAGTTCATCGTAGTTATTCCTGAAGTATTTTGCGTGAATTAAACTGGAATTTATTTAGTCATGCATAGTAGGTTCCTGTTAGCATAATGAAAGCTAAAATTAAAGCTTTCGTAAGGGGAAGGGCAATGTTTCGAAATCAAACTCGATGTCTGGCTCCATGGAAATTCATCACCAGTTTGTCAAGAGAAATAACCAGTCCAAAATTTTACCAGAACCTCAGAGCAAATTTGTGGATTCTGGAAGAGATCTGTCACTTTCTCTCCTGTCATGCTGCGTTTTCACGTTCCTCTGCTGCCAACTTCAGCTTGTACAAAGTGTTCAAGTACCATTAGAAAGTCTGTCTTCACAATTTGACTAACCTGACCAGATGTGGGTAATATTGGGAATGTTGTGCTAAACTTGGACTAAATTATTTCCACCAAATTTTGAAAAGCAAAGTAACTGGAAAATAGTGAAGATGAGGATCTAGGAAGGACACCCTGGGGTTTTTTGGTGTTTATTCACATGTTCCTTTCCACACTTTGGGACTTTGCCAATTACTGTTTAAATCTGTATTCATGTCCTTTTATAAAGTTAACATCTGGTGCTGATACTGACTTTTCCAATTACTTTGAGTATAACAATAGCTTTCAGAATCTCATCACTTTCCCAAATAATATAAATAATTAACCTAAGAAATCATCAAAAAGACACAAGGGCACAACATGCCAAAATGTTGTGTGGACACCTACAGAATGGATATTGAAGAGAGAAAAAATTAAATAAAACAGTGAATGAACCATTGCCATCTGTTGGGTCAAGATAAAGGCAGTGAAATTAGCAAAAGTATAGTGGAAGCTCTCTATCCCATCTTTGAGGAAGTCATCCTGCTCTCACTGACTATCTGCTGTGCGTGCTCATCACACTGCTAGTGAAAATGGGACAAATGACATAATGACTTCTCCACAGAAATATCATGATGTCACTTAACTAGGTTAACACAATCAAGAATGTCTTTTATCGACAGTGCCTATTTCCCAGTATTTTATTTTTTTTTTCACTATTTCCAAACTGAGGCTCCNTGCTAAGCTGTAAATAGAGCTTCAGTCCTTAACTTCCAGCTGGCTGAGTTCTAGTCTGGGTGTTTTACAAAGTGTGGGGGGCGAGTAACTCCCAAACCATCACACTTCAGAAAAGGGAGTCAGTTTACTTACTGGTCAGAGTCTCAATACTTGTAATCCAAAAGTATATGTGGAAGCATAAACAAGGAAAAATGTAGTCCCAGCCATGCAGTGGCCTTCCACGTGGTGATGATATGGTGGGGTTTTGCTGCTTGCCTAGCTCCAATGGAGCACATTGTCTTGAGAAGATCCACGGACACAAGGCAAATCCTCTGTGGCTCTCAGGAGGTCATCAGAGTAGTCACCCACCTGGGCAAAGTAGGCTCCAGTTTTATGGGCTGGACCAGTCTGATCAGATGTTGTATAGCAAAGGAGCAGCTGGCTGGTATGTGCCAGTGTCACAACTTGTTGCTCAGCCATTGCTAGGTAGTCACCTAGACTCAGCCAGAGTCAAACAGACTTGAGTTCAGCTGAGCTCAGTGTGGCAGATGGATAGGGTCAGGTCTTCCTTTCGTGGGGGAGACAAGTCCCCAGCTACCTGCAATGCAAAGAAATGCAAACAGGTAATGGACAAAACAAAGGCAACAGCAGCAAACAAACAAGTTGGCTAGGGTTTTAAGCATTTTGATGAGGGTCTTTGACCAATAGCAACAGATAAAACCACCTCTGGAACCAATCCTAGGTTACTTCACCAAAAAGGAGATGCACATGCCTAGCATCCTGGCCTGTGTTTACCAAAAAAATAAAGCAGGGTGCAAAACAAGGCCAAACATGGTGCCTCTGTGGTAGACTGAGAGGCACCAAGGCTTTTGTCTGCTTTCCTGCTTCTTCCACCCAGGAAGAAGCGGGGGGAGGGGCAAGGTTGATTATTCATGTAGGTGTTTAGGACATGTCCTGGATACGTCTTCTAGGTATAATTTAGACCTCCCACCACATCCACATATTGTCAAAAGGCAATAGTTTTTGTCCTGAAAGAAGGATTTGATAGATTTGTTGACCACTTGTTTAGGTAGAAATCCACAGTGGGTTTGGTCATCATTTTTGCTGTGCCGTGGAGTGTGAATTCTTAAGTGGTTTTCCATATTTTGGAATAAAGGGATTCAGGTCACTTTACTGACTAAATAGTAGTTTTGAAATGACTCCAAATTCTGTTGCAGAGCATAGGAATAGAGCTCCCTGAAAGCCTCTGGCTCAGCTCGTGATGGTGTGACTTCACTGGGTGGTGAGCATTTATTTGTGCAAGGCAATGTACAACATTACTTAGGTCACCAGTTAATGTAACCCATTGTCATAGAGAACATAAACACATACTAAGAATCAAAAGCATATCTCTGAAGGGAAAAAAAAAAAAAGCCATTATTAATTATTTAGAAATTCCATAAATAATTGACTGTTGGCTAGGGAAGAGGATAAGGGCTTCATTGCAGTAGCTTTTTTTCGTTTGTTTCTTTTGGTAGAAAAGCAGTGCACTCTTTCTTTTTTAATTGGGTTTGCTAATGTATGTATCACATACAGCCTGTTTGCTTTGAAGAAGTAACAAAGCCAAGCATGTCTTGCTGCACATTTCTGTCACCTGCAGTATTTTACACAATTCTTTTTCCCTGATAACTAATCCAAATCTCCTTTGCTGCTTTTTAGACAAGTCATGCTGAGCTTTTTACTTCCATGACAAAAGAAAGCTATTTGAAAACAAAGTTGTTTATGGGGAATTTTTTTTTTTTGCATTATGTTTTCTAATACATTTTCATTTGAGAATCTCAAGCCCTTTAATTTCTTTGTTAGTAAAGTTGCAGATTTATTTTTATTTTTAGATAAAGTATAATTAACACGTCTATATTTGCAAGTAAAAATTTGCCAGTTTGTCACTTAAGACAGATTATTTTGATAACATTGGAATTCTATTATTTATTGTCACATCTGTCCATATACTGAGATCTTTATTGATTGGAAATGGCCATAGTACCAGTTTAGCTATCCCCTAAACATAATTTTGGATACTTGTGCAGGACTGACTGTGTCTGTGTCTCCAAAGTAACGCAGCATGCTTGAAAGGGGGCTGCATCCATTGTGTTCAGCAGAGTGTTTTGACAGAGAGAGTTCCCACCATGTATAAAACTTTAAATTGTATTTTAAATTAAACTAAGCCTTATGTTGGTGGCAAGAAGACCACGTTGTTGAAAAGAGACATCATTTGTGACAAAAGCATTACAGACGTTGAATGTCAGACACTGTAAAACAGTTTCCCTTCTGCTTTAATTAAGTGAGTGCTTTCTCAAACAGCTGAACCTCAAAGGAAATCACAGTGATTCCCATTTTTCCACAAGCAGTTGAGCTGCTTTAAACTTTACTTAAAAAAAAAACCAAAACAACACAGCTTAACTGAGCGTTGTTTTGAGGATCTCAATTTGAAGTATTTTTCTGGGCTGTGATAAGGAAGACAAAATAGTTATGAAGAACAGCAGAAGGCATGAGTAACAGCTGAAAAGATTTTAGTTACCATTGTGTCTAGATCTGTTACCGAGTCTTTTAAAGCACTAATTTAAAGAAAGTGAAGGAAATTTACCACTTTTTTTTTTTTCAACCCTCATTCCGTTGCTTTCAAGATCTAAATTCTCCTTTTCCATTGTGTGCACATGCATTTTTTTAGCTTGAGTGATCACCTGGCATCCAAAGATCAATGGGAAGTGTTATACAACCATGTCATTACACATATTTCAGCAAGCAGATGCTAGTAAGAGGAGTTCTTTGACCAGTTTTCGAAGCTGTTGTCAAATTGTGGCTTAAACATCAGAAGAACATTTTGCAAATTTACATAACCTCTACAAAGCTTGAAAAATTAATTTCTAGTGAGCATCTCTGAGCACTCATTTCCAGGGGAAAAAAAAAAGGCAATCCAACTCTTTGAATATCCTTTTCAGTTGAGCTCATATTTATAAAATTACAAAGATAATAATGAAGTAGATTAAAATTAACAGCAACTGCCTATGTGCAAGGAGTCAGAGTGAATTAGAACCATGCAAAATGTTGCAGCCTAGGACTAGAGTGGGATATAATGGTGCTTATTGTGAGGCTAGAAGTTGAAAAGTAAGATTGCTGCTAACCAGGGTACCACTTCTCTCTGAAGATGGACAAATACTTTGTGCTTTTATAGCACGACCATCAAAGTCTCATTCTAAGAGTTGTTTTCTGCTTGTTTCCATTTTCCTCCACCTCCTCTGTTTTCAGTATGTCTCAGTTTAGTGCAAAAAAAAAAAAAATCTAATTTGTAAACTTCAAAGTTGAGTGCTAATTTCAAGGGGTGTGATGGACAGGAAAGCATTTTAAAAACATGGAAAATAGTATGATACAGGTTTGGGTTTTTCCCATGGTGAAAAAGAGTTCATACATTCTGAGTAGAACTGGTCAATTCCTCATGATGTCTACTGAGCCTGCTAGGAGTTTCCTCTTTTTTTGAATCTGAATCTCAGAAGAACAGGTCTTTAGATTTTTAAGTCTTAAGGCCAGGAGGGGTTAGATCATCTAGTCTGACCTCCTAAATACCACAGATATTTATTTAGGTACTCTGTGAGTTCAATAAAACGTGCACAATTTAAACTCATATTTCAAAATGAGATTGGAACCAGGTTCAGAAGGCACAGAGGCCAGGTTTGTGCCTTAGATATCAACCTAAAGGGATAGATCTCTCTCTGTGTTCTGTATCTTCCTTCCTTTCTTTATGAAAATGCAAAGGAGTTCAATTTGTAAATTCTGTCTTAGCTTCTTTGCCTCAAACACAGAAGGACAAGAAAATGAGAATTTATTTCCCATGCAGAGAAGAAACATTTTGATGTGTTCCAAATGCTGAAATGTCAGGGATAAAAGGGCTTGCTTTGTTTTTAATCCAGGAGAGAGAGAGTTAGAAAACTTAATATTAGCAGAACTGCTTTTGTGCATTTTTAAGCACTTCAATAAATGTGTTCTTGATTGGATGTAAACTTTCCCCTGTAGTGTTTGCAACCCAAGAGAATATTAAAGTAAAAAACACTTTAAAAAGTTAGAGAACTGTAAGTGATTTTACATATATTCCAGTCTTTAGGGTCCTAATTTTTCTGACTCAATTTTATTCCATATTTATAGCTTAAGTGAGAGGAGAATCAAATTCAAGTGGTCCATAACTGTGTATAAATAATTACTGTTTATGAATATTACTACACAAATTATGAAGAGGTTGTCAAATCGAGGGAGACGAAATGAAAACCTCCTCTAGAAGATATTGAGGTATTTAGCTCACAGGGGTGTTTCAGAAGGACTTAGAAGTATGGACAGTTTGAGTGTTTTCTAGTTGTCTATTTGTAGGCTAACAAAAATTTGACCTTTTTTAAAGGAAATTCTCCCATCTGATTTCATGCACTAAACTGAGGAACTTCTGTGAGCAAGGCAGTCACTGCTCACAGAAGTCACTGCTCTTGTATAGTCAATCAAGATAAACAGGCACCTTTAGATGTGGCTGATGGGGCTGATGGAGCTGGCAGCCTCTCCACTGCGGTAACTGGAGGAGCCCAGAGACATCAGTGCTCTTAGCATAAGTACCTTGGGGAGATGGTATGAAACCTCTCCAGTTCATTTGGCACGAGCAGAAGATCTAAAACAAAATTACTTTTTGGACCTTGATTTTCAGGGTCAGTTAAAGTTTCTTCATACTTGCTGCAGAGCACAGTGGTACTCAGATACCCAATATAGAAGCTGTGACTTCAACAAGCGCTGTGGCCCTTCATCTTAAAGGATGGTGCAGTGCTCATCAGCTCATCACATATTCCTCTTGGCAACACCTAAGGCAGTGTAGAATGGCACAGCTACACATTTATGAATATATATGGCTCACCTGGGGTTATTTCTTTTGCTCAGAACTAGCATGTAGCAGCCTGGGCAGTACCAGCCTAGGCATGGATAGCACTTAAAATGCTTAAACTCATTAGCTCAAACACACGTTTGAGTAGCACTCACAGCTTTGCATTTGTGCAACACACATTTTATGTGCTTGCTGAATTAATCCTTAATTAATATGGTGGGAAACTTTGTTTCAATCTACAAGTAAAGATGGGGAAAGTGGAAAAACTAGGAGATGACTAAAGCAGTTTTGTGTTTCATGCCCATTTTCTAAAGCAGTGTATGAATCTGTACCAGTTTTCACCTCAAATGTCTGCTGTTCATTTCATCCATCTGCAGTAATTACTTTTTTGGGATATTTTCTGTGATGAAAGGACTCTTTAAGGGTTTCCAGCAGCCGGTTTGAATTTTTTACTTGAAAGCCTCCATACCACATTTATTTGTATATCCATTAAACCCAGAATGTCGAGTGCTATCTCAAATTATTTTATTTTTCAAGTAAGTCTCCTGTTCCCATCCTGATTTAATTCAATCTCACTAAGTGTGCAAACTCTCGTGAAATCAGACACAAAATCAAACAGACTGCTGCATTATGCCTCAGTTTGCCTGAACAGAGCATAGCACACTGGGCTGAGAGGCCAGCAACAGGGTACTTCCCATGATCTCTCAGTAACAACTTCATGATCTGTTAGATTCTTTCTTGTGTATTTGGGTTATCATAGGATCATGGAGTGCCCTGCTTTGGAAGGGATCTCTAGAGGTTATCTAGTCTAACCCTGCTGCAGTAAGCAGGGACACCCCCAGCTAGATCAGATTGCTCAGACTGTCATCAAACTTGACCTTGAATGTATCCAGGGATGGGGCTCTCAACACCTCTCCGGGCAATCTGTTCCAGTGTTCCACTACCCTCATGGGGAAGAACTAATCTTATGGAAGAAATAATTAAGGCCTAGGAGTGCAAGACAGGACATTAAGTTCCTGATGACTGGACCAGACACTTGAACCATCTGGGGAACACACAGAAGAAAGAGGCTGCTGATCAAAGCAGAGGAAGAGAGGAAAGGTAAACATGAGGGAACTGATTCTCTGCCCTCCACATTTGACACCATTTCCCAGTCTGTATATATCCTGAAAGAAATGGGGTATAACATCATGTTGATTTAGAAAGGTTGCCCTTAGAGGCTTTTACCTCTGATTTTCCTACCTGTGCTTGTGATCACATGGCAGTGTAAAATGGCTGGCTTGCACACAGGGCAAAAATTATTCCTCAAATAGGAACAGGTTTAAAATGTATTTAATAAAACAGAGACCAGTAAAGTTTGAAAATGGATGTATAAATATTTATGAAATTACAACACAAATAAATATTACAAAAGCTCATCTGATTAAGACAAGAGCTATGACAATTCTTGTGAATTTTTAATATTAAAAATAAACATTACATTAATGAGTCTTCATTATAACATTAAACATTTTACTTTGTTTTCCGTAGAGAATTTTATTTTTACTTGACATACTTTTTAAAGTGTCTAATGGGCTCTTATGACATTTGTAAATGAGGCAAAACATAAGTAATAGAAGAGTTAATTCTTTATATTCATCACTAATTCAGGCTAATTTATCATAAGGGAAATAATAGGGAAGTAATCTTTTCCTTTTTTAAATTTACATATAAATAGGTCTAAATCACAAAATTGGGATACAGATTTTAAATACTCCAGGGTCCAAACTGACTTAATGTAGGATTTCACTGTAATTTATTGCAGCATAGCAAGGACCTGGAGTTTTTCCTTTAAAACAAACAAACAAAAACAAAACAAAAAAAACTCCCCCCCAAAAAAACACCACAACAACAACAAAAACAAAAAAAAAAAAAAAACCCAAAAAACAAACCAAAGGGTTCAGAGAAGCTAGAAAATGCAGATTGCTCTGATGTATTTCCAGTGGCTTGTATGGAACCACCAAATATAATCTACTTGAACCCTGGGGGGTTTTGTGCCTTAGGAACTAAGCTTTTATCTATTGTAGCCTGGTTTTGTCCCAGACGTGATGCAGCATTGATGTTAGACTGTAACCCATGTGTTCCTTCAGTCAGTGAGGAGAATAAGCAGCTCCAGTACAGTTTGAAATGGGAACCCAGCATTTATTGGTTCTTAAGTTAGGTGCTTAGTTGGCTGAGTGGCTTCAGGTGGGGTGAATTGGTAAGGTCAGTTTAGGTAGGAGCAGTGAGCATAAAGAAAGGATTTTACCATTGAGAGTGACTGCTTTCAACCCTCTCATCTAATGTTTCATGTCTGCTTTTCTTGCATTGGCTACAATATGCTATGATGGCATTACAATGAGGTTTGCACTTAATACGTTTGTTTGCAGATGTACCGGAGATCTGATTTGTAGCTCTACAACAGTGATGTGGACAGTAATGTGATGAGCTCAGGAGTGATTGTGATCATGCATTTATAGAGCGTGCCTAGCACAATGGAATTCAGTATGCTTTTGGCATCACTAGCCCTGCTGCAAGGCAAGGAGAAGCTCCTGCCTCTGCCTTGTGCTGTTCACTCAGCAAGCAGCATCAAGTGGGTGTTGGTTAGGCAGGAGCATCCTTCTCTTATTAAAATTGATCTTTTGCCATCTCCTGTCCATGTGGGTTAGGGAGGAAAGACGTCGTTCATAAGCAAGATTTACCACAGCACAAATAATGCTTTTCAAATGTCCTTCTCCTACACCTCTGTCCCACACATTTGCTAGTGAAGAAATAGTCCATTTGATGGTGAATCTCCACATCCTTTTTACTGGTGCCCCAAGAAACCTGCCGTGAGGCTGCTGACCTTTGTGCCGAAGGAAAGAATGTGACTCAGGGTAGCAGTGTTGTTAATCCTTCTACATTAAATATTGTGGAGCTCATACTGCATGCAGTGTTTCCGTGGCCAATATTAATTCAAAGCGTTATTAAGAGCTTGGGCAGCCCAATACAGGTGGTGTGTGGAGCTCGTACTGCACACAGTGTTTCCATGGACAATATTAATCCAAAGTGTTATTAAGAAGAGCTTGGGCAGCCCAATACAGGTGGTGTGTGGAGCTCATACTGCATGCAGTGTTTCCATGGATGATATTAACCCAAGGTGTTATTAAGAAGAGTTTGGGCATCCCAATATGCTTGGTGTTATGTTCTTAAAAGCATAATCTCACCCAAAGTAGTTTCTTCAGCATTTTTGTTTAGGGTATTGTCCATCTATCTGTCATTTCCTCAGGCCATGTTTTCTGTATGGGAATTTACACTGCAGTGCTTCCATTACCATGGTTCCATCATTGCAACCTCCAGTAATTTACTGGATTAAGCAATATCTTTGAGAACCTAGGCTTGCCCCAGTGCACAGCAGCCCTGGTAGCAGTTTGCGCTGTGCTTTCACAGTGATGCTTTTAGAGTGGATCACATTTCTTCCACGGACAAAGGGCATCAGTTTGGTGAATTTGTCTCAAATCTAATACTGTGTTCAGAGCTCTTCTGCCATTAGATTTATGCACCCAGCTAAGCAAAGGAAATACTGACGCGCTCTGTGCACGGAATAATAAATGCATTTCTTCGCAAACATTTGAATTTCTGTCAAACATTTTAGCACATTTACTTTTTGCTTTGCCCTCCCTCTTTGTGCATTTTTTAAGCAAATTAACTCAGAAGAAAAAAGTAGTTTACAGATCAAAAGGAAATGTTGAATTTTACACTTTCTTATTCTCTCTCTCCCAAGACTGGTAAATGCCTCTTCTCAAATAGAAACTTGAATGCTGCCACATTTTTCACACTTCTCCACTGATCCAGTTCCAATGTGATTATCTTACACTGTTCATGCAGGAATGAATTTTGAAGAGTAACAAGGACCAGAAATTTGCCTACCTCATAGAAAAGGTGGTCTTCTTTAGGAAGCTGGCTGACCAGTCCTATCAGTAGATTCATATTGGTTATAGCTTCCTCTACCTTTTCTCTCTGGAAAAATCAGAGGTCTCTGCCTATTATTGATCTTTTTGATGTCTCAAGAAGCCTGGCTAGGGCCGAATGTTGTGTGCACTGGAACAAACTAAAATTGTGACAAAATAAGAGAAATCCCTTGGGCCCACTCTTTGCTTTCAGATCAATTTCTGTAGGTTTTCCAATAAAACAAACCAAACAAAAACTTTACCAGTCTTTATTGAGTTACAGAGTTATTAAATACTCTAGATTTTTTCCTTCATTTATCTTCCTTTTTATAAAAATCTTTCTGTATAGCATCATGGTGCTTGATAGAGACCTGAAAAGTAAGACCCCTACTGTGCTTTCATTTTCTTTCTCAAGCTTTTCCTAACCTGACCTCATCCTCTGTCTGGCCAAACTGTTCAGAAACTTTTGGGCCCCTAGGTAGATATTGTACAGAGACTGGCTAAATCCTGCAGCTCAGACTAAACATCTAACAGCACTGGGCTATGAATTGAAGGAGAGAAGAGGGATGAGAGAGATGAAGGCTCATATTTTCCTTCTTTCTATATCATAATTTTCTTAATTTCCAAATCTTTCTGTTAATGAGAAATGATTCAGGCTGTTTAGAATAATATTAGAGGAGATAAAGTGATTTCCACCATTCAGGTCACCTCAGTTCCTTACTTACTCTTGGTCTTCCTCTTTCTCAAACTTCAAGCATGATGTTTGGATTTTTAGGACAAGACTTTATTACCTGGAGAATGAGGCTAGTGCAGGGCATGCTGGTGTTTATGAAGCTTTTTAAGAGTCTCTTAAGATAGGACAATCTGTTATTTTGTCTATGCAGGGTTTTCTGATTTGTTACTGCTCCAAAACAGAACTGTGACCCTAAAGAAGCTATTAGACTTGGGATAATTTACATCTCAAATAATGTCAGTGTCTGAGTCCCAGAAGCTCCTACTTTAAAAAAAAAAATAAAAATCATGTTAAACATTTTATTTGGAAAGAAATCAGAGGTCAGAAGAGGGGAAGGACTGAATACATTCACAGATTCTGTTATGCTGGCCTTAATGTAACTTCTGAAGTATATTTGAAATAATTGGGTCTGCTGGAAACCTTCCAAAATATTTCAAGGGGCCAACAGAAGAATTGGCTATGCTGTATCTAAACTTTAGTTACAGAGTCTTAATTCTTAGATGTATAAAAGTCTTCCAAAAAAGAAAAAGAAAAGGGAAAAAAAAAAAAAAAAAGGAAAAGATTTTCTTAGAAGTCTTCACTTGGTCTTATTAAAATAGCACTTCTCTGTAGAGACGAGTTAATCATGATTGCCAGACTAAAGATTCTGTTAAACATAAAAGCTGTCACAGCCCTTGTAGTGAACTGCAGCTTAGAGAGAAAAAAGACCGAGATGATTCTGTTACAGAAAAGGTTGTTCAAATTGTACAGACACCCATCATAATCCATGCTAATGATAAACAAACATGCAGCAGAATGAGAAGAGGACCTGCAAAAGGCAGGAGGGTTCCTAACACACTGTCCTTTCAGTCCAAATGTGTTCAATGAGGGAATCTGCACCTTATCTAGAGGAATGCCAGAGATGGTAAAAGGTAGAAAAAAAAAACCAGATTTATTGCAGTTAGCTGAGCTGGTATCATGATTACTTTGTCTTATCTTTGAGCAGCTCTCTTCTACTGCAATGTCTTCTTTGAGATCAAATGCCACCAAAAAGCATTGCTTCTGGGGTGAGATCAGTCTGCTGATTGTTCAGTTCTACAAAGTACAACAGCATGAGAACAGAAGTGACTTGACATCTAATTTACTCACACGAATAGCCACGCATTAACTGACTGGCAATTTCCCTTAGGCAACAGCAGCTGGCTTGCTAGCTGTAGACTTTCTGGTTTTGCTCTGTTCATCCTTCTGAAATCAGTCAGACTTACCTGGAGTTGTCTATAGCAGGAGATAGCTCCAGCTACAGTAGATGGTGTTTTATCAGCTATCTTTTAATGGGCACATTAAAACATTACTTTGCTACGACTTCTTGATGCCTCCAAGAAATCATAGTAACCCTGACACCTCTTCAGAAATCTTCTTGTCTGAGCCAAGGAGTCTGGAATGACATTAGGTTGAGAACAGTCTTTGACTGACTGGTCCAACTTTGTCAAATACTATGGAAAGTGTTATTATGAAGTGGAGTTGCTATGAGCCAAGTGGAAATACCTTTTATATTGTACCGAAGGTAAGATACAGCAGAACACACACGAGGGCTGATCAGTAAGAACAGTCATTTTGCACTGTTAGTGTTTCCAGTTAATTTTATATTCAGGTTTGAGAAGTGCTGCACTTCTTGCAAATAGGATTGTATAAGAGCAGTTCTAAAACTTACAGAAGAAAGGTGAAAAGGCAAATTGCACTAATCCAAGTTTGAAGAGCCCTTCTTATGATCTTTAGGGACTGAGTCCCAAAGAAAAGATCAGCTTGTGGTTGAGATCTAAAGCAGTTTTCTCAAGTGTCTACTCAGAGATGCAGAACAAAGCCCTTAGGAAAGCAGTGAGAAGATGCCAGGCTAAGGGACTCGCCCCACATGGGCTGATGTTTCTGGAGACCATACAATGCTTTCTGTACTTACGCAGCCTGAGCGTGGTAGCGAATTCAAAATAGCGCAACAAAGGAGAGCTACCTCTGACAAGAGCACTAAGCCTCCAGGAACTGGCACAGATTACCCAGCTATAAGAAGGTACCACAGGAGACTGTCTATCAAAAGTTCTGCTGGCAGAAATGAGGTGTCATGTAGTCTGTGTGAAGACGTGAGGGAAAAGGAGATATGACTTGTGGGAAAGGCCACTTGTCATCGTTTAGTAAACAGCAAGTGTAAAAATTAGTTCAAATAGGCAAGATGTGTTAATTTGCTGCTCACTGCATATGCATTTTACAAGAAGCCAAGCCCATTGTCACTTACACTGTTGCAGGATTTGGGCCAACGTATTTATTTCCTCTTGTTCAAAACAAGTGCTGGGGACAGTGCTTTGACCCACAGTAGTGTTTTCACATTGTATTTGTACAGCACCATTACTGTACACACTGCTTTGTCACAAAGGATGGGACAGACAGTACTTTGGGAGAGATAGGAAATGTTTTATCAACAGAAGAAAGACCACTGTGTGATTTACTAGTTTGAGACTCTCAGGTGGATGGAAGCAGAGAATTTTTCCCCGTCTTAAAGCATGTGCACAACTGTGCTGCAATTTGGGCTTGCTGGATGTTATAGGAGGAATAAAATAATCTAAAGCAGATAGCTGCAGAAAAGATTTCTCTATGTCTGTCCAGTCTTTCAAGAAATACTGTATTTTCCTTCCACTAGTGGGCTGCAAGAGTTTTTCCAGCCCCACTGTGATACTTACCAATTTTGACTGCCTTCCCTACATGTTACACTTCTTTCATTGTACCAATGTAAGGTGGAGGAGTATGGGAAAATATATGCATGTGCATGCTCATGTATATGTGTGAGGAGAGAGATTTATTAGATATTGCTGTCACATCCCTAATGTGACACTTCAGACCTGAACCTGCTGGGTGCCTTCAACTCCTACAGCTTGATTTTTCAGTTGTGGTGACTCCCTGTGGATCTGATTGATTTCTGTGGAATTGTGAGTGCTCAGCACCTTTGTAAAGGCTGTCTGTCCCCAGCTGTCCCGGGTGAAGGTGCTCAGCTCCTTGCCACATCAGGCTTCTCCCACACATTTTCAGACATATCTTACGGCTAAGTAACTCCAAAGCTGCCAACAGCCTTTTTGGTGTTTTATCAGTACCACACCACCCAACAAAATGTATTCATTCCTGAATAGCTTGCAACTGGTGATGAATACTACAGTTATAATAAAAAGTTCAGGAACATCACCTATCTCCTTTCCTTGTCCCATCACTCAAATACTCTGTGTAGTAATTCTCTTCCTTACTGTATCTCTCAAATGTCTTCCATCCCTTGATGCTGAGTGCTCTTTATAGTATTATGTCAGTGATCCCTTTACACTGCATATCTATTCCTCGTCCTGCCTCTCAAATGCTTCTTATAATACCACATCTACCTTCCCTGTAATCTCTCTGAGATACTTATAATGCTTCCTTTCCCTGTCATACCTTTCAGATGCTTCATATATTATAACCTGAACATTTCTGTGCTCACCTAGCCAGAAAGATTGCCAACCCTCTGAATGACAAAAATGATCTGAAGAAAGATGATGTAGTGAAAAAGTAAAGGTTACATCTTACTGCACTCAGGAAGGATCAGCGTGGCTTTTCAGGTCTACTAGCCAAGCAAGTGCTGCACGTACATTATCATTTGTGGGTCTGATTTGCCTGGCAAATAGCATGAAATTTCACAGTTATGGCCATTGTGTTACCAGAAACCTGCACTGGCTGCATACAAGAAATGTTAGACATTGTATAATTCACTGAAAGGATTTTTCAGACAGAGAATTAAGTCTACACTAGGTAGTAAGTTGTAGATCTTCATTCAAACTATGGAAATAGTTCTCCATGGCTAGATTTGGCAAAACATGCTCAGAAGGACAAATTCTTCTGCAATCTCTCTGAAATCAGTGGGCCCATGCCGAATTCAAAACAGCCCCCAATTCCACCTGAGCACCTGCGCACATTAGCTAAACCTGTTTCTTTATATACAGTACATGGATTGCTTGTGCTGATGCAGAGATGTGAGCTCTGTGTCCCTCCACCTCCAAGATACTCCTCCCAGTATTATGCTGTGTGCTCAAACATGTTGCCATCACTTGCAGTTAAAGCAGAATGAGGGAGAACTTTGAAGTCTCAGTTCATCAGCTAACCAGGGAGGAACGGAAGCTATTGGGGTGTGCTACTCTATCTCAGTCAAAAACAAGAAATTAGTCTGTACCCAGGGGTGCTGCAGCAAGGAAACATTTTTGGTCTATACCTGTAGTCTTTCCAGCTATACAGGAACTGAAAGTCACACAGAATATGTGCATATGTGATCACTCAGTGATTGTGGTTCTGTAGTGTATGGTACCAGTGAGCACTCCTCTTGTGGATGGGCACTCCCTCCTGCTCTTCATGCCTCCTGTGCCAAGCACAGTGCTGGCACACCCGCTGCTGTGTTCACCACAGGCAGAAAGTAAGGCTCAGATTTTACCAGAAGTAAACAAGTTCTGGTGGGGATGAGGATTAATTTCACAGTCTCCAAGGTAAGTGCTTACCTTAGAGACACATCATCTCTGCTGATGGAGTACAGAGAGCCTGGTCAGGTCTGCTGTTCTTAGCCAGCTCTCTTTCCCAGCCACTCTTCTTGTGCCATTCTTTACTGTGAGACACTCCTGAAGTCATATTTCTGCCCTCTATGACTGTGAGGAGTGACGGCCCTGAGGAAAACCCATGCCTTCTGGACATGAGTGATGCTAGTGCAGCCATGCCATTCTGTATCTCCAGGGCCCCACTGCCACCAAGGCTTCAGCACAATGCTTGCAGCTTACTTAGGCTCAAGGCTTATAGGCAAGCTAAATCAGAAAAGAATAATAATAATGAAAAAGCTGCTCTCTTTTTGTTTGTCTTGAAATGTTAGTCGAACCAATCCTCCCTTGTTTGAATGATAGTCAAACCAAGTATTTTATGTTATGTCCATTAACCATTTTGCTGTTACTTCTACTAAGCAACGTGACCCCCATCATCACTTGCTTCACAGATAAAGTCTTTGTTCTGACCCTCCTTCATATGTCAAGTTTTTCTTTTCTTTTCTTTTTAGCCAGTTGTGATATGTTTCTGTTTTATTCTTTTCTCATTCATCACACAGAGTATGCTCCCTATCTATTCTGTTACTTCCATCAGCAAGTTTTGCTGCATCTGCTTTGAAGTGATAATACAGGAGTTGTCTAATCAGAGCCTGATTATCCTTTCGCGTGGAGGTAGCACCATGTGGATGGGCTCTAATCTCATTAACACTACTTTCGTTGTCTCCATCCCACTGATGACATCTGCAATTCCGTCAGTGTGATTAACATCCCGGTCTGCCTTTTGGCATGTTTAGTTGTGATTTATGTCTGCATGGGATGAGAACCATGCTATCTGACTTTCTCCAGCTTAGGAATTTGATCTCTCTAGATAGATTTTGGTGGGTTTTTTGCTTCTCTTTAAAGTATGATCCAGCTGTTGTTTTCTCCTTTATTTTTTTTATTATCCGGCTAAGGAAAATGGTGCTTTTCCTCTAAACGGATAATTTTATTACTGTCATACAAGTGTAAGATTGCTTCTTGTGGATCTTCTCTTGGAAGACTGAAGTTATACATCAGTTAAGAAAATGGCATCATATTCATGGGTATGCTTGGGGTTTGTAAATATTTTTATCTGTGTCTATATATTGAGCCATGCTAAGAGGCGACTTGGAAAGTACTGATTTTGTAAGTGACAGATAATCTACTGTGGTGAATGCACTGAGATTTAGTTCCACAGCAGACTTGCTACCAAGACTTTGCAAATTCCTTTCCTGAAGAATTTGACATTCACTGTTACTAAGTCAAAAAAGCAGTGCTTGCTCCAGATTGCAGAGCTGGTATCACACTTGAGAATATTTCTCTGTTGAATCTTTGCTCTTTGTTATCCTGGAACTTCTGCTTTATGTAGACTTCTTTCTCTTTTTAATTTCAGTTTTAATTTCATGTGTTTTCATGGAAACTGGGCTTTGCAGTGATATCTCACCCCAGCATGCACCATGGATCAAGTCTTTGTGGTAAAGGTGTATGTATGAAATGAACAACAATTTTCAGTGAATGTCAGTGTCACCGTGAACTATAGGAAGACTAACTTGCTTTATATTTTCTAGGAAGTTATTATTTAGAAATAAGAATGTGAATTTATTTCTGGAGCACACCTAAGAATTTTTGTGTATGTGGTAGTACTGCTTGTGGTGTTTCCAGGCTCAACACAGATAGGTAGAGACAACAAGAAACAGAGACTGTTTGCACAGCCTGGAAAACAGGCAGTGAATGGCACTGATCAGGCAGGAAGATCCTGGTATGAAGATTTACAGTGCAGAACAAAGCAAAAGAAGTGTGTGGAAATGTGGTGTTGAGAACAGCTATTAAAGTTTTGTTTTTTCTTTTTGATTAGAAAGATTAGATGAATTGCTTTTGTGATTTCTTAACATTGCCACGTGGCAAAGACATTCACTTTCTGCCCTGCTGACCAAGAATCATCTCCTGCTGCTCCAGCTAGAAAAGTTGCTGCCTACTAAAAGCACTTTGTGTCTGAAAATAAATATCGAGTAGAAGGCAATAAAAATATTCACTTCCAGTCCACTGAGTTGGTGAAAACTGATTTGGTCTCTGGTCATTAGCTGACAAACATAATTGCAGCTTATAAATCAAGTGCGACTGCTTGAGAATTTGACAGCTTTTCTGGTTTAAAGATGTTTACTAAAGCTACTAACATTATCATAATACAAAAAGAAAAGAAGTATATAAAATAATACGTATATATATATATGAAAGTCACTGTGTTTGCTCTTAAATAAAAGTAAAAACCATCTATAATTGTTCTTCCTTGTGTCATCTTTGGGATGAAATGGTATTTAGATATGGAAATGAAGCTGGAACAATGAAGTTGGCAGCACACTCTCCCAGTTTCAACCACAAAGAGTGGAGAAGACATGGTAGACTCCTGGGCAAGGACAGTGGCAGAGAACAATGGGAAAGTAGTGCTACCTAGGGATTAATTTTGGAAGAAAGAAAAAGCAAGAGGGAAGGAAGATTTTTAGCACAGGAAAGAGGAGGGGAGTGGTTACTGTGATTTGTATTATGTTAGAAACAAGAGGCTCCAACTAAAGCAAAAGCCCTGCTGACCTCATGCTTGGCACTCCACATAAAGAAGAACAATCTTGTGCTAGAGCACTTATAATCTGAATAGGAACTGAATGGGGGAAATTGCCTTCTATGCTCTCCTATTTTTTAGACAGGTAAACAGAAGAAAATTGAATTTAAGTGTCTCATCCAGAGTTACATGGGGATTCCATAGCACAGCTAGGAATAAACTCAGATAATCTTTCTTTCAAAGAGCTGGCAGTATTACTCGTCTCATTTTATAGTCAGGTCATTGAACCCAGCCCAATGCCTTTGCCGGCACTCAGAAATCTGTCTTGAATGCATCCCAGATCTGTCTCTCTTTCCTGATCCAGAAACACTTCCAGAAATCTCTCACAGCTTCTCTCAAACAGAAGCAATTTTTCTTTCTCTGATCTTTGCAGGAACTACACAACCCCAGTAGTTTTTCAACTCTGACAGTGTTTTGAACTGCTTGCTTTTTTCCAATGAAGGTGAGAGAAGCCCTTCAGCTTTCCTAAGGAGAAATGAATTACTGAAGGGAGTAATGTTTCTGCTCCACTCTCTCCCACCAGTTCTTGTAGAGATGGTTCTGCCACCTAACAGCTGCATAAAATGGTTAGAAAACTACACATAGTTTGTAGCAAGCCACCAAATGCAGGTTAAGAACAGCTGTTGTTAAACAAAAGAGGTCATGCTCCAAGGGGCTCAAGAGGTATGGACTTTTGGTTTTTTTTTGCTCTTAGTTTCTATTGAGTTTTTTGCAGTAACAAAACAGTATGGAAACTGCTGCTCACATTTTTTATGTAATTATATATCAATTTCTGACACAGGGAAAAAACACTTTTCTTTGTTAATGTGCTTGTCTGATAGTTTTCAGGTAACTCCATGAAGAAAACTCAGGGAAAACAATCTCACTTTTGCATTCTATGAGAAAGAATGATGCAGATTGGAATACTTAAAACAGGAAAGGAGCAGTAGAAGCTAAGCAGTCCCTGAAAAGCTTACACTAGTTTCTGAAGAATGTTTTTGATTGCAGCATTGTATGGCCTTTCTGCTGCAAAAGAAAGGTCCTGTGACTCAGCTCAGCTTCCCCCAGTTTGGTGAGAGCACCAAATTTCCCTGAGAATAATGATGAAGTAGGTAAACCGTCAAAAGGCAGCAGAGGCCAAAATCTTGGTTGTCTTCCTTCTGTTGCTAACTGCCACAGAAGTTGCTGTGGGTTGTTGCAATTTGTGTATGCCATAGTAGCTCATAACAAGCCAAGAGTGTCCCAGACTCTGAGACTACCACGTTTCCTTCTGTGGAATGGAGAATGGCTGGGCAGAGCTCTCCCAGTATGGTCAGCAAGCTTGGATCCATGTAACTTCATCCTAAGAGTAGTAGTGCTAAAGGATGTGGTGCAAAGCAGTTATCTTCAGTCACTGCTACTTAAGAGCAGCAAGGCAAGAATGGGTGTCTAGATCCACTCTGGTGAACCTGTCCAGTGCTGTGCTGCTCTCTGTGCATTTCCTAGCCTGGGTCTCAGTCCAGTGAAGGAGCCCACTGAAGTTTTATATATTCAGCAGCTATACCAGTTAGAATCATAGAACCATAGAACTGTTGAGGCTGAAGAGACCTTTGAGATCACCAAGTCCAGCTGCTCACTTAGAGTTCACAGTTGTTTGTTATCAAATCACTGCCATTGCTTGTTTCTGTATTTGTTCTTAGGTGATTTTACTTTTGATCAGACTCAGTCTGAACACCAGAAGGATTAGAATTCAATATAAGATCTGAAATTCTTGGTAGTTTCTGTTATTTCTTGTACTGTCACAAACAATAAGTATTCCAGAACCTGAAAGTGGCCAATAATTTTACTGCTAGTTCTCAAGGGAGTCCAGGGTTCCATTTGCTTTTGCATTGTTTCCCTGAGTGTGGTGTTATGCAGTCTGTGTGATGACCTCCTCAGCTGTATGTAGAAATATTGACATGTGTCTTTAAGGAACTTAACAGCAATTAAGACAAGTAATTAGTATTTATATGAGAATTAAATGGACAGCATGCCACTTTGCAGGGTAGATTTATGGGTGCTGTCTGTACCAACAGAATGCAAATGCAGTCAGTAATCCATATTCTGAGAACTTCCAAACTAGCGTCTGAAATAAAGAGACTTTTTTCAGCTCATGTAAATTGGCTTCACTCTACTGCATGTTGTAACTCCACTAACTGTGAGCTGTTTTAGTCAATGGAACTAATCCAGGTTACTTTAGCCCAGGATCTTATCCACAATTAAGATTTGGTTTACGGTAAAGGCTTTCTCAATGCAAAGTTCCTGTGTGGAGTTTGAGGTGATCAAAATTTTCCCTTGTCTGCTTCTTGGTTCCTTAATCCCCAATTAATTTTTAGATCTAAACACACGTGTGACTTTTTCAAAGAACTTTCAATGAAGGCTCTGAGTCACTCCAATCCGTTCTGAAGCACAAAATATCCCTTGGTTGACATTCTGAGATCATGAGCTGTGGTTATGTGTATTTCACTGTTCACATGGCAACAGAATCAAAAGAAAATCATAATGAAACACAATGATTGAATTCAGAAATAGGTTACAAAAACATTCTTTTGAGCACTCTTAACAATGGAGAAGAGATGCATTTACATTGGGCCAAATTCACCCTTGTTGCAGTGCCAATTAACTCACTGAATTCACACCTTGGAATAGCTCAATAATTAGGTAAAATTCTGTCAGTTAGGCTCGTGCCACCCTCACCCTCCCTCCAATGCTAACCTGAAAGTAATTTGGCTGAGAAAAATCAGGGGTTGGTATTCCTGTTAACTCTTTGTATGAATGTCTTCGTTTTTTAAATCATTAAACATTTAGTGCAAATTTGCATCAGGAATCGTTAATGAAGCTGGATTTATCAGAAGAGATGAGCCTCTGATGGTTTAAAACAGGAACAGCTTCTGTATAAGCATGAGAAGAAAGGGATGAAAAAGACTTAATTCTGTAGCTCTAAGCTGTCCTTTGTCTTAAAAGGTAAGAAAAGAATTACCATGGAAACGTGCTCACTCAATTCTTTTCATAGAAAAAGAGTTTGACTTAATTACTATGAACTTGTACTATCTTATCTTAAAATAATATTCCAGGTCTTTTTCCCAAGCAGTGTATTTATGTGTCAGAAGGAACTGGGGAAAATGCTATCAGAAGGGAAATAAGCATTTGTCTGTGTTTAAATCATAGCTCGCTCTCTGTAGCAAACATTTTTATTGCTGTTGTGAAATTCACACCTCTCAGGAGGAAACCTTCTTATAGAATCTGCTGGTTTCTTTCAGCTCCTATACGTGTATGTAAGCAACTGTAGCAAATCTCTTTTAACTAGCAACAATAAAAAACAGTAATTGCACACTTTAATTTAAAATTACAAGAATGTTCCTTCCTTTTCTGGAGGGAAACCTCTTCTGCGGGCCTCTTTCCAGAACTAAGTGCCTGATTGCTAGAAGAGAAAAGCATCATCTTGTTCAGATTTACAGAGAGCACAACAGTCAAAACATGGGACACAACAAAGAGCTCTGCTCTGGTTTTTTTGCTCTTCCTTGTGTTCACTCTGTATTGTCAGTCCAGGTGCTAATGAAGTATTTAAAGATTGTGATGCTGTAAATTTATTCCTACAGTTCTTTTGGTCCAGCTTGGAGCAGGGTTCGCTCCTGAAGCTGTGTCATGCCACCAGTCACACAGGCATTCACCCTGCTTCTGAGGCACTGCTCCTATTGCTCCCTCTGCTCACTTTCCTTCAATTTGTTCCTCACTTTGGGGCAGGGGAGAATAAAATCCTACAGCTGTTAGAAGGTGTGTATTTCTTCATATATTTCTTCCAAGATAACCTGTCTTAGCCAGCAAGACCTGCACTCTGCTCCTCACATGAGAGCTTCATCCAGGTACTTGGCAGTTTTCCCCAACCCAGCAGTCCTGGAAAGTGAAGTTGGTTCTCTAAATGATGCTTTGACAGTGTAACCCACAGTGAGTGTATGAAACATCTTACATTTCACATATGAAACAGTAGCTTCCCATGTATCTAGAGGTACTGCACAAGCTTTGGGCTGTGAGCTTCAAAAATTGTTTCCAACTGTCTGCCTTCAGTAAGAGTGAAGTCTGCATTACTGGGTGATGGAACATGGTGTATTTTTATTTATCTCTCAGATAATCTTTGGGTTCCATATCACATCTGTGAGGCTTCCAGTCTTCTTCTGCAGTTAGACTGCCAAGAATTATATCTGTGGGAGTTACAGTTCCCTTGAAAAAAGGCAAACAGAGAACATTCAGTCGAAGTAATTTAATTTAGTAGAAGAAAGGCGTTAGGAGCTGACAAAAAATAAGTTTGTGAAGAGCCATAGGAAATACCTCTCTCCTGAAGCTCTCTACAGTCATTTTAGAACTGATATCTCTGCATCCCCTAGAAATATGTCAGACTTAATAGTTCCGAGGCCCTTGGTTTTAGAACAATATACATTTGTGGCAATCATAGATGCAACCATAGATGCACTGGGATAAGTGAAGTCTTGTTTCCATCTCCTTTTTGGTGCCTTTACATTACAACAGCAAATGAAGTTTCTCAAAACAACACATTTGATGTAAGATTTAAGGTGTTGTTGGCTTCTGACTTATTTTGGCTATGATTTTGCCCTGTGTTACTCACAGTGGAAAGGACAGTAAGACACATACAGAGAAGAGAATCAGAGAATCACAAAATGGTGGGGGTTGGAAGGGATCTCTAGAGATCACCTTATCTAACCCTCTTGCTAAAGCAGGCTCTAAACCTAGAGCCAGTTGCCCAGTACAGCATCCAGATAGGTTTTGAATCTCTCCAGAGAAAGAGAATACAGTGACTTTGAGTGGCATGTAAGAAAATTGTGGTAGTATGGGTTTAAATGCAAAACATTAGAACCTGACTGCACCACACAGGCAACATGCCCCCACCCCATATCATTATTTTTATGCACCAAGAGAGCTACTGCAGCCCACTTTTACATCCAGGCACCACAGCTGTACAGGCTTCAACTTTTAACATTTTAATTCAACTGGTTTTAATAATGCTTATAACATATAAAGATCAGTTTGAACCTTACAGAGGAGAAACTGTATTTTCTACTGTCTGCTAAGCTGTGTGTCATGAGTTTCTGTAATAACTCCCAGGGATTAAGTTAATAGCATTACGGCTAGAAGTGTTACTTCCGACTTTGTGGAGACCTGTTTACGATTTACAAGGTTGGAGTGATTAGTAGTGCAGATGCAGGCTCTGCTAGTTACAAAAGCTTATGTTGGCTGGAAAGCATGGTGGATTCATTTTCTGGAAGAAAAATATGATATGTTAACAGTAAAAATGTTACTGGGTGTGGAGAATCTTTGGCTCGTTAAGGATCTATTCACAGAAGTAGAATAATCGTTGATAACGTGTCGTTAGTGTTCCCCCAGCCCCGGTAACTGGAATGTCACATAACAGCATACGTTCCAGAAAGTCATGGAATCAACTGGCTCTGAAAGAATTGCAGTGGCAAATCCCTATAATCCACACAATGGCAAAAAGTCAAGTCTTCCAGGGACAGAGTTATATGGAAAAATTCCTTCATTACCAGGCATGGCAAAGAGCCTGACAGTCACTACAGAAGCTGACTGGGTTTCATTCTGGAGAGCAGTTTTGGTCGTTCCTCACCTTCACCAGTCCACTCAGAAGAAAGGTAGCAACACCTTAGAGCAGTGTATAACTTGCATGGGGAACTCCCAATTTCCATTGAACTGTATCTTTGCAGACAGACTCTTCTTGTGGCTGTTCAAATCTGAACTAGGCTTTCAGCTATGTGGGTTTTTTTCATCTAGCACCTTGGTCAGACAGACACCTTCATGTGGAAACGATGGCTTCAGAGACTAGCATTCTGTCAACTGAATTAGTGCTGTCTTTCACTGCTGCAAATTCAGATGTTCTAATCTACACAGCTGAATCAAAGTAAATAAGATCATTTCATTGTTAAAGACCTGATAGAACAAAAAGTAAATTCCAACAGTATTTATATTAATCTTCCTCCTTGAAACAGTTGAAACTAGTGTCCATGGTATTTCTAACCATGGTTTACACAATCAGGGGCCAGCTAATGTTGTCCTTTCACTCATGGGTTTTGCTGCTCTGGTGATCTCAGTTCAGCTTCTTTGCTCCCAAGTCTTTTCCAGAGATCAACACTTTCCCTTGATATGCTCTAAAATGGAAAACTACTGATTTATACTGACTGTTCTACAAAGCAGGAGAGGGAGTGATTAGACTCTGACCACGATGGTGAAAACCCCTATGTCTCATTTAATTCCCTTTCTACTGTATTTTTCTTAAAGATATCTTACTAGCTACAGCTTTCTATAGATAAACAGGCACCCTGTTGGAAAATTTCACACTCACAGTGAAGCCTACAAAATTTGCATTTGTCAAATTTTACAATGAGGTGGAAAAATGGCACTCGTTACTCGGAACAGACTTGAGACATAATTGCTTGTAAGCTAAGCAGATATCAAATTCATTTGGTCATGAGTTTGGTCATGCTTTGGTTTTGCAGATTGCAGCCCTCCAAAAAGGACTATGTATGCTACCACTTGTTGGGGGGGTAGGGTGTGGTGTTTAATACCATTTGAAAAAGAAATAATGGCATATGATGTGGTTAATGGAATACCAAGACTCCTGTATCACCTTTAGACATAAAAGCGGCCTGACTTTTCCCTGATTATACCTGTAGCAAACATTTCAACATCAGTCTAAAATGTTGCTCAGTCACAAGGACAGTTGTGGTAATGGTGCTTACTTCAACCAACTTGTCCTGCACACTAAATGTTTACAAAATAAGTTGAGTCCTTCTGGAGAATCTTGGCCTAATGTGTGTCCTAAATTTATCCTCCAAGGTAGCAAATTGTTGCACTACTTGGGAATTCAGTCCAGCTCTCCAGACAGAAGGATTCCTGCCACTGCTGCTGGGAAGCTTCCTTGCCAAATGGCAGCCATGATTAAAAACACAACAGTCAGTGACCCTTAGCTTGCTTTCATAGCATAGGACCTTAAAAATGCTTCAGTGAACTTCAGGGGAAATTGAGATCAAAAGAGACACTCCTTCAAATTTGCCTAGAGGAAATCAGTTGTTCAGTTTTGTTTTGGTTTTCATTCCCTTCAGAGTGTCTTTCTTCCTGGGGAAAAAAGAGAGAAAGGCTTTATTGTCCTGGGGTAAGGTGGCTGTGGCATGAAGAAAGGCTAATGGGGGGCGGAGGGGAATTACAAGTGCTTTTTGTTTGTTCGTATATGTTTTAAGTGCGATGTTGCTGACTCTTTTTTATGCCATATGGTGGAACAGCTGATGGTTAAATGCTGATGCTGAAACATGATGCTGACACAGCAGATGCTAAAACATGATTGTGGCAAAGATGATAGCAAAACACTGAAGGTGAAACACCAGTGTGGAATTTGTTGATGATAAAATAGAAACCTCTAATGTTTCTCTGTTAGAAATTCCATGCAATAATTGTAGCAGTGCAGATGATATTTGGAAAGCCAGATTGGAGAGTTGCCAGATGCGTGGGAAACCAGAAGAGTTGTCAGCTGTTTGTTAGGAGGTAGTAAGCAAAGTTTCTTGTTCTTTGTTCTGAAGGGAAGGACACAAATCCCTTAGGAAGAAGCAGATCAGTTGCAAAACTTTCTTTCTACTTCTCACGGTCCATCCAGCAGAAGCTTACACCAGCTCTGTGTTGGTCTTGCAAGAGGCTGGCTGCAAACCAGCAGGTTTCCAGCTGGTCACAGTGGAATAATGAGGTCATCCAGCACACACACAGTCTGTTTACTTGCTTGTCTCCCTTAACATTTATGTATTTTTTATGGTTCTAAACATTTAGAACAAGAGTTTTAAACATTTAGCTGCAACAAAATGTGGTCCAGTGGTATTTTTTAAAAGAAAAAAATCATTCTGGGGTTTGCACGCCTAAGTTTCTGAAAGATGGCTTTGACCTTCTGAACAGATATACACTGTGATTTTGTGAGTCACAGGAATGACATTTTGGTTGTTAAGTACCCAAGTTTTTCTAGAAAACTGAGATAATAATTTTTTAAAAATAAAGAAAACAAAACAAACTAGGAGAGGGCCACATAACTTAAGTGGTGATGTAAAAGCTACAAGAAGATGCATTTTCAAATACTAAACATTCCCCAGTTTGGTGGTGCCTTTAAAAATCCAGAGTAAATTGAGCAGTTCTCTGGCATGAGGGAAAGCTGGTCCTGTTTCCTGAAGGAGAAGCAGAATAAACTCTGCTTCTTAGCCCATGGACTATATGTAGATTGAATTGTAGACTACATAGTCATATCATTAAAATATTTTGAGATCATTTGAGTAGCCATTTACTTGGCAAAGGTCTTGTAGCATGGATGTGAAAGGGGATGAGTAAAGCCTGAGTGCTAGTTTGCACTATTAGAAAAAGAGAGAGGACATGATCAGCATCTCTCACAAACACAAAGGGTGTTCAACCTGTGAAATTTGATTAGAAACCTTCAAACTGTACATTTCCTTTGAGAGTCCTGGCATGTGTTTGACTTGTTTGTTTGTGTCTTACTGTGTCCTCTAAAAGAGTGTAGGTAGGCAGCAGGGAGGGGGACTTGTTTCTGTCTGTGGTACCATCTGCTGCGGTTTGGTCAGACAAGCTTTGTGAACACAGGCAGACCTGAGGGATGTTCCTGGAGTACAGAGAAGGCACAAAGAGAAGATGAGAGATTTTGGTAACAACTGCTGAGAGGAGCAGAGAGAAGACAGGATTCAGACATGACAGAAAGTGTGGGAATATTTTATGTAACATAATGTAGTTTTAAATACCTAAAGGAACCAGCCGAGGAGACACGTGACATATGGGAGACCTTCCACCCCTGAAAACCTGGTCTGTTGGGTACCCTGTGACCTTCCTAAAGGTATGTCAAGCCCATGCCTAGGTACTTGTGTTCTGTCCCAGGACCTTTTTGTCACCTGTACATAGCTTACCCATCTTGATGCAGAAAAAGAAGCCACTCAGTGTGATGAGAATGACACAGAAGGGAAGACAGAGGGAGATCTGCTTTCAAACTCTGATTCTGTTTTGTGCAGCAGGTCTCTAGTTAAAAATAAGTTGTTTTAGTTCATGTTTAGAGAGCCAAAATTCTTCTGGGTGTCTTTGTTTTAAGGAAGATGACTCGGCAATTCTATGTCGGGCTCTGCCTCATCATGTTTGGTCCATAGAGGGATGTTTCCAAAGTGCCAGGCTCTCTTACTGGTGAGGTAAGTAGGTTAGGTATCCCTAAGCTGGATGAGAGTAACTCAGGAGGGAATCAAGCACACACCGTGAGTAACGGAAGTGCAATTTTCATAGACTGCCACATTTAGCTTCTAAAGCAATGAACCCCAGCAAATAACACCCATGTTAGGAGAGGTTTAATAGTAGCAACACACAGGATTGGACCTCGATCTCTGTTCTAGATAAGCATATGGGATAGCAGATCACACCACATCTTTCCTCTACAGAGGAACTTTCACAGGTGCACAGTAGAAAATGTGGATGATTAATTAGTTCTTTTACAGTAAACCACACCACTTGAGTTAATTTTGGTGGGCACTCATGCCTAACTCCTGCCCTTCCTGATTCTACACTTGCAGTGTTTTTCCCAGACTAGAACCTTGTTTGGAGTTCTCCTGGGAAGTACTATGGTGACTCTGTGTTTTCTTGATCAAAGTGACAAAAAAGTCAGAACCAACCTACTCAACACTTCAGTCCAGAAAACCAGCTTCAGCATCTAGCCAACTGTCAACAGCTAGACAAGAGTCTATCACAGTGCCTGGGAGAGGAATACAGCTGCTGTCTCTGGGAAACCTCATTCCACTGTGAACACTTATGTTTGAATCAGGTCCAGAAATGTTTTTGAAAAGTAATCACCCCAGTGATTTGGGAAGACGTTCAGTGTTTGGTACCTAATAAAGATAGCTGGCATTGGAGGGGATGTTGTTTTAATTATAACAACATGGCGATGGCATTTTCAGGAAGGGATCCCACAGAGTTCTGACTGCAGACGTTTCTCTTCTCACAGCATTTAAACAGCTGCCAAAGGGTTTTTATTAATAGGTTATTTGGATACAGTATATGCAGGCTTAGGCTATGCTATCACCGCTTCACAGCCCTTCTCTCACTTTCTTCACTTTCCTGGAAAGATGAGCCAAACAGATTTGGCCAGAACCAGTGCCTCAGATTAGAAGGCAAGAAAGCAAGTGGTGAGAGGCAGCCAGTACTCCAGCTCTGTATCAGAGAGCAGGGCAAGAACCACAGCCCTCAAGACCACCAGCTGCAGTAATCCACTCCATGTGCAGAGCTTTTGCAGGACAGCTTTCAATGCCTCACATCTGAGTTAGGTGATGCAGTAAAGTCCTTCCTAAATTCTGTAATGTAACTACACCAAGGGACTGGGAAACTCTAGCTTCAATCTTTACATGAAAGCTCTCTAACTGCCCATGGTTTTGGGAAATCACACCATTTGTGACTTGCTGTCATTCATTTAGCTGGTGTAACTAATTGCCAGTGACCTTGCTGGCTTTTAGAACAGCTGAGGACCTTGCTCGAGGGTGCAGGGTGAGACACAGCATTCCTCTGCTCTGAACTTGCATAGTACAGCAAGGTCTCCTCTCAAATGTATCACCATACTTGAGGAGTAATTGGGTAGGAATCTTGGAGCCAAGCCAGTGCAAAGTGAGCATCAGGCCTAGCTATTCATGCTTGCAGAGTCACTTCTCCCAAGACTCTGCATCTCTTATCGTGCTTTCTCAGTGCGGCTCGAGTAGAGGAAGAATTCAGGGAGTACCTGGGGCCTGTCAGAGCTTGCAGCTATTCTCAGCTCATTTCAGCTACACATTTTCATTACTTAGAAGATTTTGCCAAAGCATTACCATCCCAATCAGACTGTAGTGTTCTATTTTATATATATGTCTCTTTCCAACAAAACTTTATGCAAAAAAAACCCCAAACCAAATCCTGAAAATAACTCTGTGTAAATCATCATCAATTTTTTTTGTTATTCATTAAAGAAACATTAATCATAAACCTCTTTGGTATTCATCTGGATGTAATATGTAGTTCCAAAGGAATTATGGATTAAAGGGGACTTAAGCTCAGAACACTCAGTTCTCTATGAACATGCTGTGTTCATTATGTTAGATTTAGTGTGAACTATTTTCTTCAGTATTATTAGAAGAGAGTAATGGTTGAGTTTCGCATTTATTTGAAAGTGATTAAAGTAAAATTTTCACCTTGAATAAAACAGCAGCAACATATTAACAATTTTTATCATGCCCACAAAAGAAATCTCTTCTCAAAAGAAGGGAAATAATCCTCTGAAATCTACCTGCAGCTGATTATATTAACCCATGCAAAATACACATTTCCACCTCCAAGGATTTTTATTTTTTTTACACTTTATACTGTCGAGGTTGTTAGTATCTCTGCTACTCACAGGCACCTGGGGGTAACGTTAGGATCACTGCACATTCACTCCTCTGTTTCTGACTTCTGAAGGCCCTACATTAATATTCTAAGACTCATTACTGATGTAAAAACTAACTGGTTTATTGAACATTGCATGTCTGGCCTCATGTCTGCATAGTACTAATTAAAAATCATAAACTTCTTTCCCAGCAGGAAGCTTTGTAAAATGTGGTGTGGATTTTTTAGAGGATTTAATCCTATTTCTGTGTATATATACCAGAAGGTATTTTCTAGACTCTCAAAAGTTTAGAGGTATTATCTGGAGAAAAAGGAAAAAAAAAAAAACACTAAGTTGGATTCTGCCCAGCCATTTTACACTACAGCAGTAGACAAATTAGTTCCAGGCATGAGAGGTCCAATGAGGAGAAATTAAGTTATCCCAGGAACTGTGAAGTTACAGGTCACAGTGGTTCTTGTTCCTGCTCCTGAAGCTACCATGCAGTTGATAGCATTTCCTTTCCAAAACATTCGCCTTATCCGAAGGGCAGAAAGTCCTCCAGATGTGCAGAGGTCAGCTTGTATTTAACCACTGAGCTTTTGGTGTTAGAACAGAGATTTCTATTAAGACTTTTATGAGGTAGCATTTAGGGCCATATTTTATCAGGCAGTGGATTTCTTTTCATTTTGTATTAACAAAGTGTGTGTAATCCTAATTAAGAAATAAGTTAATCCTAACGTCAACTGGCACAAATCCTGTGAGGAGGAGTGTTTGCACTTGCAAAGTACTGGCATGTGTTTACTTGCCCTTGGTCTCTGTGTTCTTGTTCCTGTGCAGCCAAATCTGAGGTCAGAAGAATCGTAGAATGGCTTGGGCTGGAAGGCACCTGTAAAGGGTCATCTAGTCCAACCTATCTGCTATGGGCAAAGACATCTTAGTAGTAGGTTGCTCAAAGTTCTATTCAACTTCCTGACCATGAACACCTTGAAGAGTTGGTCTGCTGCCCTTGTAAACACTCATCATGTTTGGTGGAGTGTCACAAGAAGTCCTGTACTTGTCCGGACACCGCTTAGACCCCTCACCTGTCCTTACCATCCACAGTGCAACTTCTTCTAAGTTCTTCAGGTAACTCTTGAGGTTTGAGGGTGTTTTATGTATTCTGAAGTACTGAAACTTCCAGCTACTATTCCTACCATTACACATTTAAATTCCCCATCACAGATGTGGCTACATGTTTTAACTTAGCTTCACACCACTAAAAGTAACTTTTGGGGGTTTGACAAGCTGAAGAAACAAATAAAAAGGCTTTGGTAACTCCATTATTCAGAAATGTGAAAAATATTGCAAAACCACAGAATTAACTCCAAATAAACTTCCTAACAACCCCTTCATCCTTCCTCTGAGCCAAAGCCTGGGCTGACATGAACCTATTCCAGCCTGACAAATGTTTTCTACAGGTTCTCCTGATGACTCCTCTGTGCTGCTCCCAAAATGCAGCCCAATTCCCCCTAGAGAGGTTTTTGTAAATACTGGGGATGGTGTTTGTTGCTGCATAGATGCTATTATCACTGTGCATAACTGACTTGCAATAATTCAGCTTGTAATGTGAGTTGTGATTCCTTTCATCCTCTGCCCTCCTTTGTACAGTCTCTGAGAAGAGAGTTGTTAATTTTATTGGATAGATTTTGAATTTGTTCTTTGATACATGATTTTCTTCAGGACAATCTCCATTTCAAATAATGATCCACACAGAGTGTTGGATGGCTTCAGAGGCAGGGAGCAATGAGTCTGTATTCTGAAGGCTTGGTGTTTAATGTGACTTTTTTTGTGGGTACAGGTGACAAGAGAGCTGCCCTCAGGAATGGCTTGGGGCAGGGGATAGAACCAGATCAGCCTTAGGAGGAAAACTGATGGGGGAAAGAGGGAAAATAAATCCCTTTCTCTGCCACTCCATAGTATATTGAACCCTAGGTTTTGTAAATATGCATTTATGTAGAATAAAGATGGCTGTGTATGGAAAGCTATAGCACTAAATACCTTCAAATGCTGCCTTCTTTAGTCTGTAGGGAACCTTTATCTGCTCAGTCACAGCTCTCCTGCTAGAAACCAGCTCCTTTATCTCTTTCTCTATGAAGCATGGTGCAGGGGGGAAGGAAGAGTTTCTGCCGGCTCATATGGCACACATCATCTGTTTCTGAACCTCTCGCAGTTATTAATAATGAATTAGTCTTCACAACACAAAGCATAAGGAAAGGTGGTTAGCAATGTCAGTTCTGGTTTAAAAAGAAAACCCAAACAGCAAAAAACAAACAAAATGGAAGAAGAGAATGATGAAGAGAGCTGGCTGGGATCATAATGCACCTGAAACTGGGAACTGTGAACGCAGCTTTTCTGAGTGCTGTGCCAATGTCCTAGCCAGTATAAAAACTTCACGTTTCTTTTATTACTAGCTTGCCCTGGAGAGTTTTTCTTTTTGTCCTATTTCTCTTGCCTTTCTTTTGTCCTGTCAGTGTAGTACAGAGATCCTTGTAAGCACAACTTCATATTCCACCAAAAAAAGGGGGAAAAAAAAAAAATTGAAAAGCCTCAGGACACACTGTATTTGCAACATATGATGCCATTTTGCAAGACAAAAGTCATACTGTTGTTACCAAAAATATGTGAAACCCCATAATGCTATGTCTTGCAGCAGCCCATATTGTGGCAACGTGCATGTCTGTCATGACTATTAACTGTTCTTTTGTTCCTGCTGTCCCTTTCTCTACTTCAGATCACATGCTGGTCAAAAGCTACTTGCAGTTTTGTGCATCAGAGAAAGAAAATAAATAGAGGAATGAGATTTTTCACTGCAGGTTTATGATTGCTTGTGATGTGGAAGGCTGCCAAAGGAAGTCTTCATGTGCTCAGGGACTGGCATTGCTGGTCTAAGTGCTCGTGTAAGCTACCTCATAAGCTGCAGGCTAATGCTAACTTTTTTTATTCTAAGGGAATAAGAAGATTGGCAACATTAATTTTCAGCTGCATTAGCTCTTTTGATAACAGTCTAAGAGGCAGTCTCGAAGCAATCATCGAATCGGAGCGGCTAATGCTGCTTTGCTGTTAGGTGCTCTCTTCACAGATGCAGAAGCACTCTTGTCCTGCTCTGAGGGGCATCTTCAGGCATTGTGTTCTGTTGCAGGTTTTTAACCATGCGTTTCCATCACTTGCTCATGTGTGTCATAGGTAGAGAGGAAGGATGCCCAGATAACTTTTGATGTGCAACCAGGGTAAATTGGAGAAATATCCAAGATGCTCTCCAGTGCCCTAAACAGAGTAGCAGCAGTGTCAAAGCAGTAAAATGTAAGCTGTCTGTACCTACACTGAAGTGTACCCTAAATTATGTCCTGAGGAGCTTTGCTGTTCCTGGAAACTTTGGGATAAGGTTTCTCTTGAAGTAACAAAAGATGACAACATGCCCAGTACTTTCTGTGCACCTTCTGAGTGATCCTCACTCTCACTAGTACCAGATGTACTTAAAACCAAAGTGAGGATCTCTCCTTTCAAGCCCCTAACCAGGGTGCCGTGTCAGTGCTCTGGTTATCAGGGGAGGGGAAAATGCACTGACAGAGGGAGTGGGAAGTCTGTTGGAGACAGAGAATTTCAAACTGTTAAGAATAAAGCTTCATTGATGAAGGATTTTTACTGGGCATGGTGGGAATTTGCTGTAGGGAAAAGTAAATCTTGTGAGTAATCAGGCTGTGAGTGGGAGGAGGGGAAGAGCTGGATTCCAGCCCAGGGCTCCCATCCAGGGCTGCTGCTCAGTAACCCCTTCACACCTTATTGAGTTCAATGGTACAAGAATGTGGTCAGAGCCTTGCCAGGAAAGATCCATAATGAATACACATCTTCATTCTGAATCACTCTAGGCTCCTGATTTTGCATTTAATTTCCAAATGCAGATATCCGATTTTCAGTTTAGGCCCTGTAAACTGTAGAAAAATAGAGGTAAACTGAAGAAGAGAGGGAAGTAACAACCTTCCAAAATTGCTAAAATGATGCACAAAGAGAGAGAGAAAATGACCTTTGGTTGGGCATCCAACAGTGCAAAGAAATTCTGAAGTAGTTTACTTTGAAGTACATTTCAGTCAGAGGGATTTTCTAGCAGTAAAATCAGGCACTTAGCAGGGATTGCATATAATTTCCACTCTATGCCAGTGTAAAGCTTCAAACACAATGATTTTTTTTTCTTTTCCATTCAACATCAATAACTAGGGCCCTTGGTCATTAATAATGACTCATTCCTCACCTGCACTATTTGAACTACATTTGTCATCTACTTACTAGCCTTTAAAAGAACTTACCCTGTCTCTTCCATTTGCCTTGTCTTCCAGTTTCGGAGTCATTTTCTCTACAAATGACACACAGAATTTGACATTTACATAGGACACTGTACCTTATGTTAGAAGTGCTCTTAAACTGCATTTGTCTTATTTTTTTTTGCGTTACTATTGCATACTATTACATTTTACTACACAGTTTAATTTAATCCTCCCATAAGAATATCAGGTCAGGGATAGTAGGGGTGTGGAAGTGGGGAGGCGGGCTCTATGGTATCTCCAGCACCAGAACTTCCTGCCAAGTTTGAGGTGGAATAATTTACCTAGAAGGCAGCCAGCCTGTCAGAAAGGCTTGTTGGACTCTAACAGATTTTACCAGAAAATCAGTAATTGACATCTGCAAAATGACCTAGTTTAATGTCCAGTTTAGGCAGCCAAGCAGAAGCTGATAGCATTCAGGCATCAATGAAGAGCAGAAGCATCTTCCTCAGTACGTGAAATCCAGCAATCTGAACACTCAGCAGCAATGCCTGTTGCTTTGTTAACAACCTTGGTACAACAGAGGTAAAAGCTGTTTCAGCTCATACCCTTTGCATTTAAGGTATGTCTGAAAATTAGGCAAAGAGTGACAAGGTTAGCAGAGGTGCCTGTTTTCTGTGTGCATCTGCAGGAACTGTAGTATCGGAAAAGTCCAGACACAGAATCATAGAATCAGTTAGGGTTGGAAGGGACCACAAGGATCATCCAGTTCCAACACCCCTGCCATGGGCAGGGACACCTCACACTATATCAGGCTGTCTAGAGCCTCAGCTAGCCTGGCATTAAACATCTCCAGGGATGGGGCTTCCACTACCTCCCTGGGTAACCCATTCCAGAGTCTCCCCACCCTCATGGTGAAGAACTTCTTCCTAACATCCAGCCTGAATCTACCCATTTCTGGCTTTGTTCCATTCACTCTAATCCTATCACTACCTGACAGCCTAAAAAGTCCCTCTCCAGCTTTCTTGTAGGCCCCCTTAAGATACTGAAAGGCCACAGTAAGGTCACCTTGGAGCCTTCTCTCCTGACTGAACAGCCCCAACCCCCTCAGTCTCTCCTCATAGCAGAGATGCTTCAGCCCTCTGATCATCCTCTTGGGCCTTCCCTGGACACATTCCAGCACATCCCTATCCTTCCTGTAATAGGGTCTTCAGAACTGGACACAGTACTCCAAGTGGGATCTCACCAGTGCAGGGTAGAGGGGGAGGATCACTTCCCTTGACCTGCTGGCCACACTTCTCTTGATGAAGCCCAGGCTCTGGTTAGCTTTATGGGCTGCAAGAGCACACTAACAGCTCATATTGTGCTTTTTGTCCAACAGCACCCCCAAGTCCTTCTCCTCAGGGCTGCTCTCCAGCCAGTCATTGCCCAGCCTATATTGGTGCTTGGGATTGCCTTGACCCAGATGCAGGACCTTGCACTTGGTCTTGTTGAACTTCATGAGGTTGTCTTTGGCCCACCTCTCCAGCCTGTCAAGGTCCCTCTGGATGGTATCGCTTCCCTCCAGCATGTCAGCAGCACCACATAGCTTGATGCCATTGGCAAACTTGCTGAGGGTGCACTCAATGTCACTGCCCATGTCAAAGGTGTTAAAAAAGACTGGTCCCAGGACTGATCCCTGAGGGACTCCACTTGTCACTGGCCTCCACTGAGACATGGAGCCATTGATAGCCACTCTTTAGGTGCAGCCATCAAGACAGTTCTTTATCCATCTCATGGTCCATCCATCAAACTCATGTCTCACCAGTTTGGAGACCAGGATGTCATGCAGGACAGTGTCGAAGGCTTTTGCTCAGTCATGCAATTCAAAAATGGCAAAGTCCTCTGGTTTGCATGGCGGTTGCAAATGCACAAGAATATTTCTAGCTAGAAATGTTGTCTACACTTTATGTAAGTTCTTATAGCATCCATAATTTTTTTATCTTTCAGTCCAAAGCCATGCATTCTGGTCATGCTGCAGTCAATGCTAATGAGAGAAGCAAGCCTCGCTCCCACAAAAAGCCCTGTAAGTTTTGTTGGTGATCTTCAAGTCACAAAGAGCTTGCCTTGTTACAGAAATCAAAACTAAGCCAAAGCTGTAAAAAACACCATCTCTTCTTAAGGGAGGCATCCTTTTGTGTTTCCTTTCAGTGTCTAAAGTGCCTTTTTTTTGAAAGGTAACTAACCTGCAAGAAGTGAAAGTTAAAAGGACACAGTTAGAAGGCAGAGTAAAAGGTATTTGTGAACATATGGCTGGTAGAATTGTTACAATGAAACCTAAAAATGTTGAAAAGGTGGGCAACCAGTGCAAACCAATGTGCCATAAATTGCAAGAACTTCTTAATCAAATATTTATGGCTCTCTTTGCAATGTTTGAAAAATTAAATTATTGAAAGCAAATATTGTGGCAAATAGGTTCCCATCAATCTCAATAAAAGTTACATTTCTCTATCTTCGTCACATTATTACTTTTTTTTGCTTGTCTTGTAAGATTGAAGAGAACAGTAACAAACTCCAGTAACAAATCAAAGCTTTTCAAAGTAATTTGCTTGGTGAGTAATTTCTAATTGATTCAGACTGATGGGGCTGCATGGTTTGATGTATTGCTGAAGCGAGAGATACTTTGGATGAAGTGAATTTATAAGCACCTCTCCTGCAAAGAAAAATGGCTGCTATATTTAATGTTGTCAGCTTTAGCTCTAGCAATGTTCTTGTACACCTATCTGTGTGGACTCTCAAGACAAGCAAAGCCCTGAGCAGTATGTGCAGCTCTCAGGAACCCCAATTCTGTCCCGCAGTGGTGGGGGGAGCCAGCTCCCGCACTGCGACCTGGACACAAAGCATATTTACACCACACTGGCAGCCTGGGGTGTGTGTACAGCTCACTCCTTTTCTCTCTCTTTTTTGAAAGTGTAGTTGCTTAGCAACATAATTTAGTCACCTGCAGGTCAGGGTTCAGATCTTGTTAATGTCATTGTGAATTAGAAGGAGGAAATGACTTTGGGGGTTTTACAGCTTCTTTGTGACATTGCTGTTAACCGAGGTTTGTATCCTGTTTCGTGGAAAACCTTCAGTGACTGCTTGTTTTGTGTGTGATTATTTCCATACATATTCTGCAATATTTCTACAGCAAAGGGGGGAAAGGGGAATACGACACAAGATATGTTATTTGATAAATACATTGTAGATGTTAAAGGTCAGGAGCAGTGCTTTGCACCCAATGACAAATTGTTCCATTTTAGGGCAAATTAAACTCCAGACTTTGGAAAGAGTTGTTCCAATTTCAGTCCTGCTATGTCCTCTTGCCTTTGCCCATACCACGTACAGGGGAGGCTTTCAGGAGAGCAGAAGCAAGTTCCCTTCCACACATGCCTGCCACTTGATTTCCCACAGCTGAAATCCCTGGAGGCTGGTGCCTCAGGGGAGCAATCTATATTTAGCAGCTAAAAAATTCATCTTGAATTTTTTCTCCATACATTTGCAACCTCTTGGATACCATCTGATTCTCCCTGCTTCAGCCTGATGTAATAAGAGCCTCAGTCATCCCCTGGCACCCTGTTCTGGTCAGATGGAGAGGCTTCCCAAGACTATTTGCTTAGTTTACTGTGGAGGATCCAAGGCATCCTAGGTGATGCAGTTCCAAATGCTGAGAGACTTGCAGGGCCACTCAGGCTTGGAAAAGTGTGTGCTTTCTAACCTGCTCAGGTGCCTCTGGGGATTCTGCACACCCATCAGATCTGTTCAGCTCATCAGACAGAGCTGGCAGGATGGGGCCATAGTGCTAGGTTGGGGATCTGCAGAGGCTTGGGAAAGAAAATGGGATTTTTGCATGCTCTGGGTGTGAAGGAGAGGCTTTGCCATTTTGATAGAAATATTTGTGTAGAACTGTCAGAAGGGTTTTTCCACTTCATTGACCTAACCAGTTGAAAGGAAAGCATGCATCCATCCATCCATGTGTATATACATATATATAGTGCATGTGTTCTTATTGCTATGGGTGAAGAACCAAATTCAATTCAAATTTGAACAATTTGAAACAGAATTAAATATTTCCTTTTTTTCAGGATAAGAACCACTTTCTATTACCATTTTAAAATAAGGCATCCAAATCATAAGTAGAAGTCTCACTGAAAAATAAAAAGCCATAACATTTTCCTTGGAAAATAACAGAATTAGATACTTTGCATATACTGGAAACATTTCTTCATTGTTTAAGGACAAAATAGTTTTATCGAGTTCACTCTTGATTCACAAGTAATTACAACCTTCCTGAAATATCATTTATTGTCAAATTTATTAAACACCAGTTTTCTTAGCCAAAGTTAGTGTTTGGTTTTGTGATCGACTGCGTATGCATTACTCTTGTCTCTGTGGCTGGAAATCCTGTGCTAATGGCTCTGTCCTGCTGAGGTTTTCACACAGGCGTTGTTTCGCATGGGCTTTGTGGCCCATTGTAAGCTGTGCGAGAAGCTGCAGTTGTGTTCACTGTTCACAAACACTAGTAATCCCAAGATCATTTGCATGGGTGATTTGTGGGCTGGAGTTCATTAATCTTTTGCTGTGACTGTTCATTATTTGTGCTATGTGACTGGTCAGCTAAGACATATGGGGCCAGATTGCCAGCTGCTGAAAATCAGCGTGGCTCCACTGATGGATGGACTCAGGCTGGTTTCAGTCTGTGACGGATTGGATCCTGGAGCAGAGGGGCTTGCTGCTTGTTTGTCAGGCTTTGAGGCAGACAACACTCATTTTTGTAATGTGTGAGCTTCTACACAGGTGAAATCCACCTGTGAAACAAGCTGTCTTCTGATACCTTACTTATGTAAACATTTGGGAACTTGTAAAAGAACCTAGTATGAGCACAGGTGTTTGCAAACAGGAGTTGAAAAGCCAACCAATAAATAGCTGAACTGAAACACTTAGGATATTTTTCTGTTTTGTTCAAGGGACTCCCCAAACATAAGCCAAATCATTTCTTCAGTGGCTGCTTTATTCTTTCAACTTGAGATGCAGACCGTGTTCTTGATTCCACTTCCTGTAAAAGCTTCAGCAGTGACAACAATATTATGCAGCAGCTATCCCAGCACATAAAACCAGAGTAATGCTGTAAACCACTATTTACAGGGATTGGTACAGCAAGCATCAGTGATTCAGGGTAAAGCCTTCAAAAAAACCCAATGTTGGCATAGGCTCTGTGCCATACTGCTAGCTTGTAGGGAGCTTTGCAGAGAGGACTCCAAATTGCTGGCAAAAGGGAACTTCACCAACTTTTCTGGTTTTACGTTCAAAACTGGGTGGGCAGGAGCAGCTATGTGAAGCAAAAACATCTTGCGAGTCTGCCTTTGTATTAATTAACTCTAGCAAGATTTAAAATTAATTTCTTAACTTAGGGCCTTACAAAGTTTTTGGCACATGAATCATAAATCACTCATGCAACAGGGCATCTACCATCAGGGGTGCTAACTGAGACTAATGTTGCAGTAGGTAGCTGGAGAGAGAGCAGAATAGCAATCGAAACAGAGAAGAGAGAGAATATTCCTTGCCTTCCTCTTGCCTTTGTCTTACCTTCCTATTCCTTCCTTCCTTCCTCCACCATTTCAGTCTGATATCAAAGTTTCTCAATCTCTGGCTGTGTGCCAATTTCCAACAGCACTTTTAGTGCATGACAGCCACCAGTGGACATAAGACCACCCTTATCCCAAAATATGAGTCAAAAATCAGAACACTCTGGAGATGGAAGATCTGTATTGCTATTGCTTGTTCCCCATCCCTCTCTTTCTCTGCCCCCAACATTTGACAGGCAGATGATAGCTGATAATAATCCTTGGCAGTTGAGGAGATGAAACTTTGAAAACTTTTGGTAACTTTTCATCCATGGATCTCAAAGCGCTTTCTAGATGCTGACTGTCACGAGTGGTTTGCTAGTTAACTGTAAGGCTGTGGGGTACACAGTATGTGGAAAATCAGTAGCAGAGCTCAAAGTAGAAGCCAGTAGTCTTTCCTTCACCTCTCTGCCGCTTCTCCAGGAACTACATACATTGTTTTCAAGTGCAGAACAGTCAGGTGCCTGGTAACAATGAGCTGAAAATCAGTACCCTGGTAATTCCTAATAAAAGTAAAACCAGCTGACACACACAACAGTAGAGTGAGGAGTATGTCAGAAAAAAAAGTCATATTGGACAGCTAGATATTTTGGTTTTAATGATGAAGCTTCACATTTCCCAGCCACTGGAGATTTGGGGGTTTGAATAAAGGAATGGAGTATAGATTTTTAAAGAGGCTTCATGCATTGTTTCATCTGTCATGTGTTGTCTCAATTCACCCAGGCCTGCTAGCCACCTGGCTCTGTATGACCACTGTGGCAAACACTGATGGCTAGTGACAGGTTTGTATGAGGGCAAAAGTCCCTGGGTTTTTTTTTTCTGTGTGCCTAGTGCTCCAGAGCACTCAGTCTTAATGAAACCACATGAAAATGAAATGGTTAACCCCAAACTTCTCTGAAGGCAAAGTTTGGTTTATTTCCCTTTGTAAAGTTTGAAGAAGGTATACTAGTTTTGTTTTATTTTGTGTTTTCCTTAAAAAGAGAACCAACAGGGCTTGAAAGGAACTGGATCTGTAGAGCTGTCAGAAGCATCTATAAAAGAGACTCTCTGGGAATCCCATCCACCTTTCCAGTTGCAGGCAAAAAGACATGGAAAATAACACATCAAAAACCGCATTTCTTAAATATTTTATACATAACACCCAATGTTCCAGCTTTCACAAGAGTGCCAGATAGCTGTGCTTCCTGTAGTGTTTTATATATGATACTTTAAAAATATCTGAAATAAGTTTATGCCTTGTATTGGCTACCTATAGCAAACTGTCTTTGAACACCTTATGTAGTTCCTAAAGGTATAGACTATGTAAAGCCTCTCTCCCTTGAAGCGCCTGTTCTTTAGCTTATAGAAGGCAATGCTGTTCTTGAGTTTATGTTTAGGAGTGTGATCTGATCCACTGGCAAAACTGCAACCAGATCTCAAATGAGTCTGTGATTTACAAGAACTGATTGACCAAACAAATATCTGAAGCCTTCAGAAGGTACAGTAGATGCTAGATAAATTTGATGGAAGGTTAATGACTTGATAAAATATCAATGATACCTGTGGAGTCTGGCATCCATGCATCTGCTGGAGCCAGAAGTCCAGAGCAATTGCACATGTGAGTGCGTCAAGTTAAATACAAGTTTGCAGTGTGGAATTCCCTATTCAAGAAATGGCATAGGATAGAAAGCCGTAACTCTGCATTTTAGCTACTTTGGCAGTGTGAATCCAGATTAAATCTTTCTATAGTTCTTAATTAACTTTCAGGTTCCTTTATGCAAACACAGTTTGATGTGCATATTTGTGTGCGATTGGCACAGAGATCAGCCACGCCAATTTTAAGTTAGCACGAGCATACAAACTCAAACGACAAGATGTTTGCTCAGCAAGACAACGTAACTCTTCCAAACAGAAAGTCACTTCTTCATCTTCACCTAGAAATCCTTGTTTTCTTAGTGTCTTCCTGCACTAGGAGCCCTGCAGACTCTGATCTTTAAAGTGCTCTAAACAATCCTGTACGGATGCAATCAAGTGTGTTGTAAAGTACTTTGGTTTTACTTGCTGGAATAAAGGTACCTGTGAGGTAAGGCTTTTGAGATCTGCCTGCCTCAGTTGAAAAACAAACTTTTGCAATTGGTACTCAGCAGTGCAGATCATCTGCTCTAAAGCAAGCCTTGACTTTCTTATTCCCATCGTTTGAATTACTGCAATGTTTCTGAGAGATGCCAGAGAGATAGCGATGTATCTCAAGGTGCGCTATCCATCCCACAGCCACTATAACTGAATTAAAGTTCTCATTTCCCTTTATAAAGTCTCACTATGTTTTGATCAGCGTATTGACAAACATGACTCCAAAATATTCTCCTGAAGAAAGTACAACATGTAAGGTCTGATTTCTAAGATTATCTCTTAGGAGAGGATGGGGTGAGGGTATGAGATCTGCCTGCAAGCTGACTGCTCTCTGCCTGCATTTCAGTCATGTGTAGGGGGACCTTTGTAGCCGCTGGGTGACTTGGAGCGACCTCACAGGCCACAAAAGGCAAAGGAAACACTACCAAGCAGCAGCAGTGAAGCTAACAAGGTCGTTTTCCTTGTGCTTGTGTCTAGACTGCAGTAACTAGTTGGAGCAAGCAAGGACAGGCAACAGCTTTCAGTCACTGAAGGCTTTGATAAAATCCAAACTCATAAACTACAAAAGAACTGAATGATGCAGGAAATGTTAAAAAAAGGTGCAGAGAGTTTTCTGCCAAACACCTTTAATCATTCCATATATTTTCTCACCAAAACTGTTTTCATACAGTGTCTGACATCATGGGTCGTGAGCCTGGCTGGGTATTTCTGTGGACAGACATCACAGCTCCACACAGCACAGAAGACAGAGCGTGACTCACCTTGAAATAGCATCTGAAAAACAGGAGTTGCTTTGTCCTACCCAGGTTGTGGCAGACTGCAACAGAAGATGATCACTGCTATCTGGAGCTGGTCTGCCACGGAAGAATTGAGGGCATGAGTGTGTGGAGTATTTTACGCTGGCTGTGGCATGGACTTCTTTGTGTCTGACTTACAAGTCTGCTCATACATCCTTTGAGGAACAGTTGTGGGAGCAGAGCAGCCAGAAAGGAGGTGAAGGATCACTATTTGCTGAAGCTCTTTTAGCTTTCTTCCTAGAACACCCAGGGAGGCAAGGGGAAGGTGATGTGGGATCAAAAGCAATAATAGAGAAGCATTTGCAGGGGTGATTTTTTTTTTTTTAATGAATTGTTTGTTAGAGATGTATCTTTTTTTCTTTAATGCCCAGCTGCTGAACTGAAATCTAAATGTATCTGGTCAGTGCACAGTACTGCAACCCTACAGTCCAAATATCCCAGCTGTTTCTTGCCTTGCTCTTTCTTACCCTATCCAGAGCAGAAATACATAAGCAAGTACATCCTTGCCAGCCTCTCACACAGGCACTTTCAAACCTCTTTATAGATTTAAGGACACAGCATCCAAGAGCTTTAAGACACTATTGCTTCAGCAAGAAGGAAAAGCTGCCATCTGTTTCTTCCTTGCTTCTCACTCCAAATGGCAGGAGAATACTTCTTTCTGACCCAGCTCTTCCCATCTTTTACCCCCTAAAGCATCAGTTAGATTCAAATGTCAGCATGTTATTCACATGGGAAAAATAATTTCTTTACATACTTGTATAGTGAAACAGCATGTTAGAGAAGGTAGTTAACTGGAGGACAGGTCATATATCTGCAAGAAGTGATTGTTTATTTAAACATTGAACACAAGTCCAAAATAAAACTAAAATAAATCTGTATTCCTCTTTACATGCAGCTTTGAGAAGTCAGAAGCATTTTATGCTTAAGAGCCATCTTGTCAACTGGCTGGCAATATGTTAAAGATGCTTAAATGTGGGAGAGCAGACCTGTGGTGACTTTTCCCCTAATCAGAAGGCATGGCAGGGGGAAAAACACAGATGTGATTCTGGGACTTTGAAATCATCAGTCCTGCAACAACAGAGGCTGCAGCTTCACCTGGAGCTGAGAGCAAGACAAACAGCATGCTGTAGGCAGCCTATCTCCCTTAAAAAAAATCCCTACTGTGTCAGCCTAAAAGTAACACAGCCAAATGTAGGTGCTGCATCTTGGGGTGCTCCTACAGAATGGGGGGATCATATTAATTATTTTTAAAAAGACATTTCTGTAGTGACACAGTGAAGCTTTTAATCACTGTGAATATCAAACACCTATATAGAAAGCTTGGGTGGCCCACTGACCAAAAGAAGGTGAATTTAAGAGGGAAAACAGCTCAGTTGGGCCATAGTCTCTGTTACTGGTTCTTTTACTGCTGTTTACAACTGTGCCACTGGCTTTTCTGATGGTAAGGTCTGGTTTTAGGGGGAATTCTTGCCTGTACTGTCAGAGAGAACCACACCCAAGCCTTTAGGAATCTCCGTCTTCAAGCTTTACCTTCCAAACTTTGAAATCTGCCCTTTACAAACAAAATCTTTAAAACCTGAAGGTGGGCTGAGGGGAGATAAAGGGCCAGAGAAAGACTTTCCTGGAAGGTGTTTCTTTTGAAGTAGCAGTAGATGCAATTGGATGGATGAGAATTATCTCTCAGTTCAGGATCTTTAGCTGATGAGTTTGAGTTTTATATAAACAAGCAGCATGCTTGGGTTTGCTGAGAGCTGCAAGTATTCTCCAGGTGCAAGGAAAGGACAGGAATTTTTCTTTTCATACATCATTTACAAGCAACTACAATGACTCCACAAAGTCAGTACAACTCCCTAACACAAAGCAGGAAAACGTACGAAGGAATGAAAAGGATATTTTGTTGCCAGTTTTTAAATAGAAGTTCTTTGTAGGCAAAGTTCAGCTGCCTTGGGGTGAAATCAAAGGGCCAATACGGAGAATTTTTTTTTTTTTCCCACCTTTTGGAATTTAGATGTCTGGCTTTTGTGTCAGTTTGAGCACTCCTTGTTTACCGAACAATGCCTCATATGAAGATAGCAAGGTAATGTGATATTTGCTTATGAAAAGCCCATTTCTAAAGCAGTGCTCCTGGAATTTTCAGCAGTTTTCACAGGGACCATTTCCCAGAACTTCAAAGAAAACTGCTCTTGAACAAACAGCCATTCAGAACAGACCTATGTTTTCTGTAACCTGGGGAGAGGAAATTTTCATTGAGAGGTGAAAATTAGCGAAGCAAAGCTTCAGACCTTTTGTGCACAGTCCAAGTGTCATAGCTTTCACCTTATACCCCCCTCTCACGTGCAAGAGCCACATTTTTCTCTAGCAGCTAGGCTCAAAGCACTGTCACTCCTGTGGCTCAAATTATTTTCAGATCAGGCTGAAAGCCACTCTTCCCACCCATCCCGACTGTTTGCTGGAGTGCCGACAGATCTTATGTAGTAAAAATGTAGTTACTCCTTCCATGTGAGGCAACATCCATAAGCACAATTTCCTGCTGTGTGGGAGGGCTCCTGTTCCTGTCCCAGATGTCTCTATTATCTATTCTGGCTATGGCATTCCAGGTAGACAAGGACGAGATAGCCTCACATTTCCCAAAAATACCCTAAGCTTGATGCCTCACGATTAAGAAGTATCAGAGAGCAAAGCTTTGTCCCTATAGCTGAGGCAATGAGCCAAGCAGATATGCAGAGTTTAGAGAGGGACCAGTCACAGAGACTGAGCAAGGGAGAGATAAGAGGCATCATGTAAGAAAGAGAAATAAGAGGAGAATGAGGCAGGCAAAATTCTACATGCAACAAAACGGAGAAAGGTTTAGAAAAAATCTTTTGTGCTTGTTAAGATTTTTGTAAATCCCAGTCTGCTGGAACGTGGGTTTGTCCTTCAGAAAGCAAAATGGCTGGCAGAAGTGGTTAGAAAATCACCTTCTTATGTTAATTCCCTGGACAGAAAGAAATTTACTTGTAAAGGTATATTTTTTTAAGGTCGTCTTATAGGTCTTACCAACCACAGCTCTATCTACAAGACTGCAGGGTTTTTTTCAGTCTCTTCCACTGGGGTTCATTGTCAAGTGGCCACCAACAGCTTAAAAAGCATTTATCCATCTTTCACAAGCATGACAGACCCTATTGCTACTCTCTTATCCTTCAGATACCCCTGTCTTAGAAAAACTGGATCTCTTTCAAGAAATCATTGTTTTCCTTTTCTTTATGCAGCCAAGTGAGATGGAGTGATACCACACTGTGTGACACACACCATAAAGTGGAAGAGTCCTCCCTCTCCTCCTGCTGCCCCTGGATATCTCTCCTGTTTCCTTACTGCATTGTCACACAATCATTGACAAGATTCAGTGTGATGTTCGCATATGAGCTTATTATGCAATTGATATTAACTGTCATTATAAAAAATCAGTCTGGCTCTGGCAGTCAAGTGGTGCTAAACTGTCCACGATGAGCTGAATTCAAAGCCACAAAATTGCTGTTCTGAATATCCAGAAAACTTAGAGCTGGCTGTCTTAAAACCTTAACTTTCAGTAACATTAATCTTGGAATGAGCAAATTTGTTTTCCTGCTGTTTTCCAGACTTTCTGATTTTGTCTTAGTTTAAACTTCATTTCTGCAGCCCATCAGTTTTAGCCATCAGTACACAGTGTATGTAAGCTTTCCACATATCAAAGAGGAAATGTGCAGAGATAAAGTGCCAAAAAAAGAGATACGTTCAAGGGGCAGACTTTAAAAGGCATTTAGAAGGTAGAGGGGCACACTAAGAGAAGAAATGATCAGAGGAATTACAAACTGAAACATGTTTTGGAATTCTCAGTCTTTACAATCTGCCCGAAGCTGCTTCATTATGGAAGAGGTCCACAAGGAAAACTGTAACCTATTTCCCTTTGTTCAACTCTTTCTGGTTGGAAGGATTTATTAAGCCAATGTCAATATTCTTCCCATCAATCTTGGAATGTCTGACTCTTTGTTGAAACAAGCTATTAGCAGCAATAAAAAGACACAGGACTAGAATAATTTGTCTAGAGTTCTCTCGTGTGAAATATTCACAATAGTGTGAAGAAGACAGTAAGTAATATTATACTCACAGCTTACTTTGGCTCACAGGTGGCAGCAAAATCAATTAACTACTTCTATCTATAGGACTTTATTGACTTCCACCCATTTTAGAAAGAAATGTGGCTTTCACTTGGTAAAGTTACAAAATGCTTGTCTCATGCTGTGCAATTTTGTGATGTGCTGCAAGACATTCTTTCTGTACTAGCCACCCTGGCTCCGGGGGCACTATGCTTCATCTGGTTATTCTTGCCCAGAAGGCAGAAGCTCCACCAGGACTGTAAATCTTCCTTGCTTGAGTGAGCTGCTAATCTGCATTCTCATTTGAAGTTGCTCAAACTACTGGTTGGCACCGCTCCTTACCTCTGATTACTTTGTCACAAAACTCAAGTCAGCAAAATTTGCAATGACTAGTATGAATCTCCTAATACCATGGGTGGTGGGAAAGTGTGTTCTTGCAGATAAGGCACCCCACACTACTTATTTAACTCTGTGTGATCCTCACACTAAGAACCTGGCACCATACCAGGGAAGGATATGGAAGAGAGAGGCCAAGCTATTATAGCCGATAGATCAGTACACATAAATTGAGGCAATCATTTAATGGGAGCTTAACTAAACAAGCTGTCCCTCACCTTTTGTTCCTTTATAGATGTTTGTGTTACTAATTAAGCTGTGGGTTTAGGTCTGCAAAGTAATGAGGCTCTTCCACCTGCTGATGTCAAAATATCTGACTGTTGGTGCTTCAACTAAAAGCAGGTAGGAGAGCTGTCTGCAATGATTGACTGGTTACCTGCAGGAGTTATTTCAGGGTGAATGCTGGAGAGGCTGGACTGCCTAGAATCTTAGAAATGCATCTTGTTTTTTTCCAGAGCCTCCTGATTGGAGCTTTTTGCTGAGAAGTCTTACCATTTGGTAGCATGTTCCTCACTCTAGGTGTAGTATGTACAAAGCTTGCATCTGGGTGTTCATAAGGGAGCAGATTGTGTGTGTCTCTCTTGTATAGTCTAATTAAAATAACTTGCATACATATGTCAGTGTTCCCACTGAGTCTTCTGGTATTTAGTTAACTGGTTTTCATTCTGCTGAATGTAGATTGGGGCAGGTTTGTGTGTCTGAGCTTCTGTGGCTGACAAAGTTTTAATTGAATATTTAATGAGTGTGATATTTAGGTAATTATTTGAAACCTCTGGCAGTGACAAACTGGAGTGCAGCATGCTCTGATATTTTGCTTTATATTTAAATATTTCTTAGTGTTTCAAATACTCAAAGCTATGTTTTGGGCTTTATGTTTTGATTCTGGACTACCCTCGAGTGGGAGACTTATGAAGGAACAGTCCAGGTTTGCAGAGAAAAGCTGTCAATGCTATATATTGCTCTTGCCTTTTTCCACTTCAGACTTTGATTCTGAAACAAAGCAGTCTTTACAGGGCACTTGATCATCTAGCTAGCCAAGATGCATTGTAAAACCTAGGTGCTGAACACTTGCTATGAAGCATTTCAAGGGTGAGACCATTAACCCAGATCTTCTGGCTGAGTTCCAGTCTCTCTGTTTAGCTTGTTATCTGAGTTCCTCTGGTAGTTTCAGTTATCATGATCTTCACCCTCTCTCATCTCTGCAGCTGCCATGTGACATTTCCCTGCTTACTTCAGCAGAAGTTGCAGATTACTCAGCTCTCGTTTTAATCAACAAGGAAGCGTGCATTTTGGAAAAACACATTGCTACTAAAAGATGTTCAGCCTATCTTAATCATGTTAGGTTAAAATCTGGATCAACATATAGGAACAAAATAATGTATTTACATTTCTGAAAGGATAACAGATTTCTGCCATCAAAATAGCTGAAGTGAATGGGCTGTTAACAAAGCGAGTTATTAAGCACTGTGTAATAAGAAGGACTTCAGCAGTGAGGCAATACAGCCTGTGTCTACTGTTTAAAAGTAGATAAAATAGCAGAAATATGGATGATATGATAAAAAGGTGACTGGTCAACAACTTAATGTGTGAAAGGAAGTTACAGCAGTGGAGAAATCGATACCATAATGTAGATAGGTTAGCATGGGTTCAAACAATAGGTGATGTAGCTTTTCCTGAATAGATCACCTGGTTCAAATCCAGATTGCAAGGCAAATTCTGCCTTCACATAAGTCACTTATTTAACCTCATTGACTCGAGTTAGTACAATTAGTCCCTTTCTCAGTGATGACTTAAATTCACGACTGCAAATTTTACTTATAGTTACAAAGTGACAAAAAACTTCCTGGATATTTTTCTTAGTTGCCTATCCAGCAAGCTGTCTTTTTTTTTTTTTTTTTTCTCCTTTCTGAGATGAAGAAAATGTTTTTTCTGTTGTTAGTTTTACAGATAAATATTTGGTTCATGACTCATGAAAAGTGAATATGAACCTATTGGATTATGGTAGGCACTGAAGGCTTGCCTGGACTTTTTTGAAAGCTATTGTTACTTCAGACTGTTTTAAGGGAGAGACTGTCTGCATCAGGAATCTCTACAGCATTTTTGCTGAAGTTTCTTTTGGCTCTCATCAGTCAGGTTTTGGATTGTACCCAGAAACAGAAGTTTGAATTTTCCTTAAAGATGACCAAAAGTAATTGCAAAAAGTTGGTTTTACTGCTGAGCTGCTGATTCTGAATAAAACTAAATGTTCAAAAGGAATTTTATGATTTATGATCTGTTCTGAATAGTGATGTATTTAAACACAGGATTGAATTTTAGCTTCTAAGGGGGAAGAACAAAGAACAGGAAGTAAAGAAGAAGAGTGAAATGTGTCATATCCATGATTAGAGCTAAGTTCTACAAAACTATTATAAATAGCTTCAGCTGTACCCTAGTATTAGTGTCTGGGCCAGCTGTTTAGCACATTTAAACTGAGGTGTCTTCTTATCCTTTATAAACTCTCCACCACATGTTTAAGAAGAAAAAGTTTGTATTGCTGAGCTCTGCTACAGAGCTAGAAAAGGCAGGCAGAGTTTACTTTAGTCTTACAATGACTTAAAAAACTGATCTAATTACTCTTTTTTTTCCCCAAATAATGCATTCTTTTAACGTGTAACCACATGAGCATGATGTGGGAAACAGACTTCAATCAACATTCCAATCAGCCACCTGTGGGTAACGGTGAATTGCTAGCTAGGACTTCTCCCAGGTAAATAAAAAGCTACCTGTTTTCTGTCATTGAAGGAAAATCTGCCAGGAAGTTTACTTCTTTGGGAATTCCTTTATTTATTTGAGCAGCAGCCTTCTTCAGAAAAAATGAAATATTCAGTGAATTTAATCCTAGCTTTCAAAAAACTCAAAACCCTGTTTCATTTTGACTGCTAAATGGAATGCTAGATGTTTATGTTATCAGATCCAAGCTGGTATTAAATGAGTACAGCCCCATCAATTATCATGGGGCTGAGCTGAGTGATACTCGCTATGTGGTATTCACACCCACACTTTTGCAGGGAAGATTGGTTTAGGTATTTTTATTATTTTGTTGTTCAGAAATTCTTATCTGAAGAAAACAAGAAGCTGTAGTTTCTTGGCATTGACACTGTTTATGGCCTCATTGATTAAATGAAGGTTGCTATGGTATAGCTGCAGAATCTGTTCTGATGTATATGGCATCACCACTGAAAGCCCATCAGCTGCCAGATACCACACAGTGATAACTGGGAGGCTACATTTTCTCTCCTGCCTCCCACCTTCACACAGTGCCATATGGTAATTGTTGGAATCACTGACCTTTGGTGGCTCTGAGTGTGTCTTCAAACTACCCTCTTTTATTTATTAAATCATTCTCTCTTTTCAGCCTTGAGACTTAGAACCAAACTTAATAGGATCATTTACTACTGTGGATTTCTTCCTGGAAGAATTGACTGGCTTGTCCTTTGAAATATGCTAAGAAATAATTACAGGCAGGCTGCAGTTTTCTCTCGGAGGGAAGCAAGTCCTCCCCAGGGCACCTGCTGTGCCAAAACGGTGGGGTCAGAGCTGCCTACAGGCAGAGCAGGCAGCGCAGACTGCTACTAACAGCTGAGATCCTGCTGGACACAGTTGGATGACTGTGTCCATACAGGAGAACTATCTCAGCTCACAGGGACTGGACTGATTTGTTTCCAGCAATGTTGTATTAGGCTTTTTGCAGAGAGTTTTGAGTGTGTCTCAGAGCTGCAGCTCAAAGAGAGGTGAGGGCTGTGGGCAGCATTACTCACACGCTGCCTGTCCACCCGGGATGGGGCCAATGTTGCTATCACACTAACAGCAAAGCAGTGAGCACTCCGTGAGGTATCAGGTGATTCAGCTAACTACAACAGAGCAGGCGTACATAGAATGTATCGGCCTTGAGAATTGAGGGGAACTGTGTCACAACAGTATAAAGGCTACATTCCCTGTGGCACTTTGCCAGGAAAGTTAAAAGCAGCATGTGAGTTGAACAGCTTGGGGCAAGCATGGGGGAGGTCCCATCTGTATGTACTTTGCTGTCCCGGGGCAGGAGAAGAGGTTGAGCTGACTTTGTCTCTGAATGTTGGCTGAAAGCTGAGCCAACGTGCATTGAGCAAGGATGGGTGGTTAGGAGGGGAGTGGAAGAGAGGGAGAAATCTGCTTCTGTACTGAGAAGACAAGTATCTGTAAAGAGAAGATATTAAAATCTGTTTCCTTTAATACAGCTAATAGACACTAGCAATATTCTGCCATTTACACCCCCAGTATCTGAGATTTGGCTTTATCGGTTCCTGTTAATTCCAGTGGAACAAAAAAGCAAAGCTTTAATTTCTTCTGGCCACATGGTATCTAAAGCTTTCTTTGCAGGTTTCTCTGTCTCTGAAACTTGTAGAGATGCCATCCTTCATATCCTGGATTCGAGCTATTAAGATCAATCTAAAGTGACATGAGAGAGTATATCAGCAATGAAAAAGTTCCGAATCCCTGGGTTTAAGCTTGTCAAATCTCTGAAACTCCTTCAGGGATCTAAACAACACACTGCGGCTCGTACGTGCTCCATGTACATTAGAGTGTTCCTCCTAAATTTCATGTGGGGTTTCCACCTTGATCCTGTGACATGCCTATGCTATATGGAATCTTCTTTCACTTTTTTGCACTAAATACACAAAACAGAGTGGTATGAACAAAAGTAATTGCCTAGTTATTTTACTGCATCATATGCAAAAGCCAGCTGATACTTTCTAAGATGCAGAACAAAGAGAAAGGAGGAGGAGAAAGAGATCATTCCTGAAATTCCTATTTCTCTGATGATCTGTCAACATTATTTTTTTTTCTTAAAGGAAACTTGATACCAGTGCCTATCATGTCCACTACATTTTGCCAGTGAAAAGGGCTGTACCAATCCTTTGATTTGAAATTAAGTATATATAGAAGGGTTTAGTTAGAAAATAATAAGGGTTTTTTTTTCTGGTAAAGAAATCGTGTTTTCTCTGTTCCTGCTCTCTGACAGTTGGTTGGCAGAGAAAGGAGGAATAATAAGTTTTAATTATATCTCCCCAAACAAGCAGATTTGAAAGCAATGCAAGGATTACATGAGAATAAAATCCCTTCAAGCATTAACTGTCGCTGGTAAAAGGATGTTAGATATAATCCTATAAGGTTAGATGTCCAGCATCCTGGTTTAACCAGGACAGTCTAATTTTTAATTTAACGTTCTGTCATCCTGATTATTTTCTTTGGGAGGCTCATGTGTCATGTTTGCCTTTGTGCCATACTCAAGAGTGGCACAATCATGAAAATAACACTTTAAATCATCACGCAGCTTTTCTCCTCCAATTTCATCAACCAGCATCACATGTCAAAATGCATTGAACATCACAAGCCAGGAGAATAGGAATTGTATTATCTTCTGCATTAAAAAGGAATAGATAAGCAAGAGAACAAAGGAAAAGTAATAAAGAGGAGTGGGGAAAATAACTCCAGATCTATACATGCCTTTTTTTCTTTATGAGGAATGATGCCCTTGACAATACACAATACACTTGTCACTTGCTTGTTACATAGAGCTTGAACTAAGCCAGTTCCAAAAAGCTTCAGGTGCAGTCCCCTTCAGACACTTCTTGGTTGGCAGGAAACTAGTAAGCAATTGCCAGCGGAATAGTTAAGAAGATGGAAAGATTTTCTTTTTTTTTATTCCACCCATGAGCTTTCAAACTCCCTCAGACAACAGATGGGTGATCCAAATTTGGTCTAATAAAACAAGGATATATATTTTTCTGAGGCTAGAAGAAGTTTGGTCAGACTTAACAGTGTTTATTGTGCTCTTAAAGTTTTTGTTTTTAGTCTAGAAGCATAAAAATCTGCTGAAATACAGTTTAGTTTCCAGCTGAAACCAGAACAGTGTTGTGAATCACAAGAGAGAAGCAGATCCTTTGTGATTTCTAGGCAGAACAGGTTCAGAAAAGCATCTGAACTCCTTCAGGAATTTCTGATCATCCATGCCTGAGGCTTTGCTTTTCTCATGGCTCATCCTCTCTCTTAGTCTCATTGTGAAAGTCACCAAATGCTCTTTTTGTCCAGTTTGACTGTCAGGTAAGAACATTAATTACTTCTCCAGCTATATAGGAGAGATCTTAAAAATATCATGGTTGAGGTAATGCACAAGGATTTATTAAGCATCTGACTAAACCAACTGGTTGTTTTCTTTTCAAGCCAGATTTTCTTTTATATGTCGTTTAAGTCTCATGGATGTATTGCTCTTACGCCCACGTGTTCATCATCACTTAAATCAGGACTTAGTCTGTGATTCATTTGGAATTTCCCAGGTGCTCAGAGGCTGTGTGCACAAAGCCAGCATCTCAGACAGCCTCGAGGATTTCTTGGAGGTCTCACTGCTGTACGATTTACTCTCCCCTTAGGGGAGACAATAGTAAGTTTAATAGATGTCTCGTTGGATGAATAGGACATGTCATCCTTAGGCTTGGGCCAGGAGCTCTGCACAGACTCTGTCAGCTGTTACATCCTGGCTGCTTTGCAAATATGCAAGCAGAAGATAATGTGCAGAAGTACAGAGAAGCATGTTAGTCATAGCGAGGGAGGGTCCTCTGGGAGCTCTCTCAATGAAAGAAAGTACTGCTGCAAGAGCTAAAGATGAGGTGTGAACAAAGTATTACCACTGAGTAGTACCTACTGCTAAGGGCTAGGTAGTCAGTGACACTTGGAAACCAAGAATTCATCCACTTCGAATCCAAAGGTAGAGCAGTGAGAAGGCCATGCCAGTGAAGTAGTGGAGATGTCTTCTCTCTTCACATACTTGTGGAATTCCAGATGACGCTAACTGGAATCTCGACTGCTTTCATGCTGTGATACCTCCACAGCAAGCTGATGCAGTAAGAAATGGAAGGAGCTCTCTCCATCTTAGCACTGCCACCTGGGAACAGTTAAGCACTATATCAGAGAGGGAGAAGCTAAAAGTTAACAGTAGGAGGCTTTGTATAAGATCTACAAGGGTGGGAGAGGACTGAAGGATGGCGAAGCCTCATCACATCATCTGCTGTTGTAAATGCAAAGGTAAAATATCCATGATGAAGCAAGTGTATTTCCACGGTCCACCTTCAAACAGGATATAAAGTGGATAAATGATACTGGATCCATTAATCTCTGGTTTTCTCCTTTTTGCATATTCTGGCAGACTTGATAGTTGGATTTTTCTGACAATTTTCATTATTTTTTATTTTACATCAAAGAATGGAAGAAAGAAGCTTTCTGTTCTGTTTGAGCAGATGAGCTCATGAGTTGATGAGTAAAACTAGACCACCAAAATCTCAGTGCTCTGAAGTCTGATGGTAGCCAAAACGACAGGGGGCAATCTACTAGCTGGAGAGGACACCTCCCACCACCCACTACTGATTGTATCATTCAAGAGTGTAACTCAGGATGCTTTGGAGCAGATTGTGATTTGAGATGCACCTATTTAAATGTGGCATCAATCTTTCCTTCTGCTTTTATATTAATTAACGTCTTGTGGGCTCTATTTCTGCAGCTAGATAGTAGGCTGCTTTGGATCGGATTTATTTCACTGGATCAGGCAATTTAGTTCTCTTTGAAGTTCTCATTGTGATTTATATTTGGATGTGCCTTTATATAACTGAGAATTAAAAATGAGTATTGATGTCTTTTTGTTATTATTATGTCTTTTGTGATTAAATGCTTGTCTCTAATAGTTGTAGCCCAGAAAGTGCTTTCCAGTCCCACATTCTTCTACTGAAGGCAGCAGGATTCTGAGCAATGCAGCATGACATGGACAGCAAGCTTATGGTGTGGCAACATGGAGAGGAGGAACAGATTTTTGAAGCCTGTTTTAAGTGAGATTGTGTCAGTCACTAGGAGTGTTCAGAACAGTAAGGACAGTGCTGACAGCCCTGCTGCTAGTGGCACAACTATTGTACTGTTGGCCGCAATTTGGCTTCAAAACAAATGCCTCTTCTGCATTCCCCACCTCCATGCCAGCACTGAGGCAAAGTCCTGGGGCAGAGTCAATGAGGGAAGTTCTGTGAACCTTTAACTTTGAAAGGCACTATGCAGAGAACCAAACACACATCTCCCAGCCTCAGGCTGGACTCAGGCATGGTAGTTTGTATAACCACCAGCAGCTGTTCCTTTGCTGGCTGAGGCTCAATCTTCATGGAAGGCAACCGAGGGAGAAAGATTAAGTAATGCTGCAGGCACAGCCACGTCTATTTCTGGCCCCCTGTGGCATCGCCACTTTGCCACTTGTTAAATGAATAGCCTCTGTTGATTTCCTCCCCGTTCTATGTAGTATATAAGCAGGACAGACTTGGACTCTACTCTCTGCCCCAGAGCAAAACAAACAATCTGACTTCTTAACAGGCAGCAAATTAAGCAAGGCAGTTAAATAAAACTATGAGCATGTAGACATGGCACTCTGGGACATGGTTTAATCCCCATGGTGGTGTCAGGGTCAACAGCTGGACTCAATCATAGAGGTCTCTTCCAACTGAAACAATTCTATGATTTTACAAAATTAGTCTGTTTTATCAAGTTACTGAATTCTGGGTTGTTTGAGCATTCCACATGTTTTTACACCTGTGGAGGAAGGCTGCCCTTCTTACTTCAGCTCAGCATGTCTACCTCAAAGCGCTCCACTAGTATGTTTTTGGTATCACATCAGACCTTAGAGTACATTTCTAGTATGTTGAGGTGAGCCAGAGATACCAGAGAGTGAGCTTGGCTACAACTAGGGCCAGGTACCACACAGGCATGTTCTGGATTTGACAGCTATGAAGAAGAATCTATGTGGGATACACAGTACACTTCAGAATTCACCTACAGTCACATCCTTCTCCTCACTTCACTTGCCCTCTTCTTTGTCACCACTGTAAGGACAGCACTGTACCCAAGGGCATGGCAAACACTGGCAGTAGCACATCGTTCTTGAGCTTCACTGCCCCCTCTGTGTTGGTTGGGAGGTGCAAGGTCATTATTTTAACAGAAACCAGCAGCATTAATGAGGAGAAGTCCACAGTACATTTTGTTATGTACAGAGAGAACTTAGTCCAACCTTTCTCATGACAAACCTTTGGCTAGAATAATGAAAATGTTCTGGCAATAGCTAAAAGGAGCAGTGCACTCTGGGTAGGACAATTTCACTCGGTCAAGGTGAAGCTCTCTCTGAGTGGCTGGCTATTGCAAGTCTCACCTTCTCTCACTCTTTCTCCCATCCTGAAGAATCCTTTGAGATTCCCATCCTGATACTCACACCTTAGTTTACCCTTCAGCAACCAAACAATTCAGTGAAACTGTGACACTACTGAAACCAGTAGTTTCCTTGCATTTCCCAAGCCAGGATTTTGCCTCCCTGTGTTTGCAGGCCTTCCAAAACGTCTGTTTTATAAATAAGAGTAGCCACCTCTCTCTCTCTACTTTTATATGATGTTCTGTCTTTTGCCATCAGGCTGTCACATATGCTCATATGTTATTTCTTTCTTTGCCAGTCTAGTTTATCCAGTGGTGAAGTCTTTGACTGTAGGAGCTGTTGCTGCTGCGCATCTGCCCTGGAGAAGAATAAATCAGATTCATTGGTCATGAGTAAGGTAGTAGAAATGCCTCACCTTCTGTTTTTCTAGACAATATAGTACTATTTAGGTGCTAAAAAATTAATGTAGTAAAAAAATGCTTTGCTTCAGCTGATGAGGAAGAGAATTCCACCAGAGAGACACAGAGGACTGAAAATCACAGCACTCTGAGCTTAGCAATATTTGGCATGATTAACTAGTATTGTAGAAGGTCATGGCAGAAGCATAAAGAACACACTGTGGAAAACAGTGATTCTCTTCCATAAATAAAACAACATTGTGATCTTAAAGAAGCAGGACTTGGAAACAAACAGACAATGTAAATAAATAAGTAGCAGGGGGAATGTGAGAATATCAATCAAGAAATTAAGCCGACAGCATAAATAAGCAGGCAGCCATAGCCTAGGGGGTGGATAGAAGAACATGAAGTCAAGCAAAGATGTCAGTGGAATAGTGGAGAGGAAAGAAGATCTATGCTATGAAGACAAACGGTGTTGTGGGAAGGAGTCTGGGAAAGAACTTCACCTCAAACACCAAATTCATGATAAGCAAGGGTGGCCAACAAACAATTAAAATAAGTGAAACATAGTTGACAGTCAAAGAGACAGCCCAGGATCCTTGCCGCTGATAAAACTGCATTAGCCTCCAAAAGTGATTTTGTATTTAAGTCACTGGTTTTATATCTCAGGATATTTTTTTTTTAAATACCACACACTATATAGACTGTAAATGTGCCTAGGGAGGAATGCATTATGGATATAAAACTGTCAGTTATTCTTTATATTTCTAAAATCCTTCACTTTAGAAAAACATAGATGAACTGTAGAGGGCATTTTTTTGGCAGCTGGCTGTAGTTTTTGGTTCTAAGTTGTATCATTAGGAAACTCTTTTGTGACTAATTACCCTTGTGGAATGTCTTCGAATGTAAAAAAAAAAAGAGAGAGAGAGAGAGAAGGTCAAAATGTGTGTGGTAAATACTCGTTTTGTCATTTGACATGTTTTCTTCTATAAACCATCAAACTTTCTAACTAGTTCTGCTTGGCCCAGTGAGTCTATGTTAATTCTTTTTCATTAACAAAAACTGTAGAAACTATCACCAGCAACAGATTAGGAGGTGTCTGAAGAAGTGTTTTCCATTCATGAGAAAGCGTTCTTGTGAGAGGACAGTTTGGTGTGAGAGGTGCAAAGAAAAAGAAAAGAAACTTTCTATTTTTAACAAAGAAAAGGTTGTTTCTTTGAGATTAATGGAGAAATTTGCTGAGAACAAAAGATAGATAAAGTAGGCTGGGCTGACAGAGGACTTCCGTGGCTATTGAAAGTAATGTCCATGGCTCAGGATTCATTCAAAGCCTTTTACATCACTGAAACATATCTCCGTGAGTCTTGGCTCACTCGCTGGCATCCCCTTGCAGGATCAAACCCCTCTGTCTTTCTCCAGGATCAAATTTCAGACTGTTTTCCTCTTCAGAGCCACCCACTCTGCACAGTTACTCTCAGGCACTCTAAAGAATGGGAGAATTATGTTATTTCTCTACATTTTCCTACAAGTCATTATTTTCCTGCTTTTGCTTTTGGGAAAACCTTGATTAGGTCTAGTTTGAGCCTAAAAAATTTCATGACCTTTCAGGGGTGGGCCCTGGGGTTCTCTTGTTCAGAATACAAAGCTCACTAATAGGTTGTGAGGGCATTCATTGTATCTTCAGTTGTTGGAGGAGTTGTGTGTTTTGGAGAGTGGATGCCTTTAATCTGTGCTCTGGAGGCTCACTGCTCCAAGGCCAGCAATCTGCTTGCTCTGTTTACTACTCTGGGTTTTGGGTTGGGTGTTTTTTCCTGAAGAAAACAAAGTGAAATGCTCACATTATGTGACAGGGTATTTGAGTTTTTCAAATCAGCTGCTATACAGTGACTAAAGATCGCCTGATCTTACTTAATTTCTTTTTGCTGTGGTCTTTACCTCATGAACTTATTTGGTGTGGTTAGAAAATTTTCTGTTCTTCTATTCTGACTTCAGTTTCCTTCTCTGGAGGATGCAGATCTCGGTACTTTGTGGATTTTTGTCTGCTAGCCTGTGCTATACAGCTTTATGTTTTCAGCTGTTTTGTGTAAATGCATTGCCAAATACAGACACAAAACAAGGCAGGAGATAGAATATGACATAAATTACTCAGAGATAATGTTTGGAAGGAACACGTATAAGCAATCAATCACAAAGCCCAGGAGGAAGCTTTCTGGGACATAGTCTTTTTGAGTGTTCAGAGTTGTATTCACATAACAGCAAAGCCCTTGTCCACAGGGGGATTTCTAGGCTTTACAACAATCCAAATAATAATAATTAAAAATAAGGTGTTTAATTCATTGCAATTCCAGACAAACTCTGCAGAGAATTCTGTAACAGCAAAAGATAAACAACTTAAAAGGAAAAGCACCGTATATTTGATTCTGCCTGCTCACAGCTGTGATAAAAGCTATTACCCATTTAGACTGGCTTATCAAAAAAGAGTATCAGGTGTATCAATAAGTAATTGGTAAAGAAAAACCAGAGCTATTTATTAATTAGCACCTATCACTTCTGCACAGATGACTCTGCTTGCAGCAGAAGCAGCCTTAGGGCCCGGCTAAGTCCTGTCATTCATCCTGTATAGTTTTTAGATACTATTTTATTGCTTTACCTGAGTGAAGTTTTCAAGGTCCAGAGGGATTTTTTTCATTGCAATTCCCAGCTCTTTCCTGTTCTTTTTACTGCCATGGCAGAACTAAACATGTGGGTTGTTCATAAACATGGCTTTCTACTAGAAGGGTTTGAACCAAGGAGCTTGATTAGAGATCACCAAAGATGACTCTCCTGACCAAGCAGTGGGCTCCTGGAGTAGCGTATGTTGGAAGGCACCTCTGGAATTCATCTGGATAGCTCCTCTGATAAAGGTGGTTTTCTCAGGGCTCTGTCTAGTCAAGATCTGACTATGTCTTAAGATAAATATTTCACAGCCTCACTGGGTACCTGTTCCAGTGTTGAACTGGTGATCTCTCTCTCTCTGGGCACCAAAACAGAGCAGGAACTGGGTTTTCCTGCTTGCTGGAGCAGCCACTGGCAACATATTTATGGGTCAGGTCAGCACAAAATAGAGTATTTGGGTCCTGATTTTCTTTAGTTCTAGAGCTTTGTCTCAATTCATTGGTTTTGGTGAAGACATTAACATCACCTTTACACTCCTGTTGAGTAAGATGATGCTTCCATGGATTTAGTCAAATAGAGAAGTCTGGGTTTTTTAATCTTAAATGAGCTCTCTGTTAAGAATCCTCCTTTTTGCAGTCCAACCACTGTAAGATATGAGCCTTTTTAATAAAAATGCAGTCAATTCCCCTTCAATGCTGCCAGCAAACAGAGATTGACTGTTTTTAATGTACGTTTCAATTTACAGCACTTTTGGAGGCCATGAGGGAAATATGCAGCCCTAACTGCTTAGCCGAAGGCCGTTGTTATGTCAATACAAAATCATTATAATAAAAAACTCCTGTTGGCTCTGAACTTAAAAAAATCTAGAAATAATTTGATACGTATTTTATACAAATCCATAACTTACCTCAGCTGGAAATGGTGTTATAGTTAGCCCCATTATCATTATGGCAAACTTATGACCATCATCATGGCACCCCTGCAGGAAGAGCTCTGAAAGGCTCCATGGCCTCTCACTGCTGACAGGATTGTTTCTATAGGAGGTTTCACACTAAGGGTGTAGGTAATGTGTTGTTGAACTAGCTAGGATGGGGATGGAACAGTCAGTCTGCGTGCCTGGGCTTGCCAGCATGACCTGAACACACTGACTCTCCTGACCAAGCAGTGGGCTCCTGGAGTAGCGTATGTTGGAAGGCACCTCTGGAATTCATCTGGATAGCTCCTCTGATAAAGGTGGTTTTCTCAGGGCTCTGTCTAGTCAAGATCTGACTATGTCTTAAGATAAATATTTCACAGCCTTACTGGGTACCTGTCTCGGTGTTGAACTGGTGACTTTTTTTCCTAGCATCTACTCAGAATTTCCCTTATTGTAACTCCTACCTCTCATCCTATCATCTGTACACCACCAAGAGTACAGCTCTGAGTTCTCTGCATCCTGCCACTAGGCAGCTGAAGGTAGCAATGAGGTCCTCTCGCCCTGACCATGTTAATACTAGGTATATGCAGTCTCAGTCTCCTTTCATGCTTTGTTACTCCAGTTCTATAACCAATGTGGTGGTTCTCCATTCTCTGTTCTTTTGTGCTCCTGGAACCATGATTCGAGGGCTCCACAGAATTTAATACAAGGAAATAGAAATAGGGATTGGTACAGCTTCTCACAGAGAAACTTACCTTTGTTTCAGGAATGCTATCAGGGCCAAAACCTCCTGTTTCTGGGGGTGATTTTCTTGCCTGTTGATCTTGGAGGTTTCTAGCAGGGTGCTTCACCCCAAAAAAAGAGTTCAGCCAGGTTTGGGAGATGATGGATGGCAGGATAGAAAGCAGTTTTCAAGCTGACTGGGTGAGGTGATGTGGGAGGAGAGCAGTGACGAGCTGCCAGTTAAAGAATCTAACAGGAGATTTCTAATATCTTTGAAAGGTGTGCATATGGGTTTCACTTTCCAGTAACAAGAGATTGGAGCAGAAAGCTAAGAAAGTAAAAATCTCTTGTATTGTGGAGCTCCTGGTGAAGCAGGAAACAGATACTTTCAGTAATGAACTCCTCAAAGAGATTGAGGAATTTCGAAGGCAGCATCTATCTATCTCTAGATTTAGCTCCACACACGACAAATGCTTTTGCTAAGAGAATGAGCATCTGACCTTTCCCTTCCCATCCCTCCTGCAGCTGCAATACTCTGCTTGCTCATTAGCAGTGCCTAGGTATTAACTTCAGAATAATCCAATAGAAAAACCCAGAGAATGGTGCAGCCTCCATTCTTAAATACTCCATTGCAGGCTAAATGAATGGACTGGGTACCACGTTCTTCCACCCAGGTGAGTTCCCATGCAGGTGATCCATGTTTTGAAAACTACCAGCATAGTCCTTTGGGAAGCACTGATGGGAATTTACCAGAAATATTTTGTTGAGCCAAGGAAGTCTGTAAGATGTGTGAACCCATGGCTTTACATGTGATATAAACAGAATATAAAGCACATGTTCCCACTTCATTTCTTCGTTGCCATACACAGACGTGCTTAAAACACAGGAAGTACAAAGCAATAGTTGAAGGAAAAGGTGCTGGCAGGAGTCTGCTGACATCTCTGATGCTCTCTGACATCCTTGGACGCCAGCTCCTCACTGCTGCTATTGCAAGCACAGCTGCTGCTTGTTCAATTGTTGTCAACACCCCTGTGCTGCTGATGGGGAGCCTGTAGTAAACACAGAGCTTTGCCTTTCTCACAGTTGTATAGAGAAAGTTCTCAAGAGTTGTTCTTGAATACAGGTTGGAGTCAGGACTGGCTCCCAGATTATACCTGCATTTTGAATGGCAGTGGGGGCAGAGGCTTGCAACTCTTTCCCATAGAGGAGAGCTAGATGGTGATTATTAACACAGCTTCACAGGTAACTACTTGTAATCACTAACATGCCTAAGAAATAAAGTGGTAGCTGGCCAGAGCACAGAACCGTGGTCCTATCCATTGTTTGGCTCCAGCTTTTGCAGAAAAGTTGCTTTGTTTTCTTCCCTTCCTTTACCAGTTTGGTTTGTGGGAACAAGAAACTCTTAATTCTAAAACAATGACTCTTACCTGATACTTCTAAAAGCATTCCCCTACTGTTTCTAATATTCAGTAATTGTGTTTTAATTCGTGCATTTAACTGGCAGGTTTGGAAATCTAGTTACAAACCTGGAACCCAGCTGCCTTCTCTGGAGGCTGTGTCAAGGTATGCCAGCACATCACTGAAGTGAGCCAGCAGCTGGCACACCACTGCACAGCCTCCAGACATACTGATATGACTTGCAAAAGCCTCTGGATGCTAGTTTCTATTCGTTTTACAAGGCTGTTCAATAAATGATCAAGTACTGTTCTGTACTCTCCAGTAATTTGATATTCATCTTAAGGCAGGGATATTTCTCATGCACTACCAGTTTTACATTTTGCAGAAACAAAGGCCAAAGAGTGCAAGGAGCTGCATGGCCATTTCACCTCTTCCCCAATAAAAATGTTTCCTCACATAGTTTTCTACATCCTGCAGCCACTTTCCGCTATGATTTTGCCAGCTTATGTAAGGTAAGGAGGGTTAGTCCAGGTTACTTGGATGGGTGGCTTCTAAGAACTAGCCAAGCTGCTGAAGATTAATCTCTGTATGATTCAATAGGTGAATAGTAGCACATCCATGCTATTAAAGATGCAGGTTTTCAAACAACACAGAAAACAAGCTTCTGAGCACACACTGCTATTAGATATCTGGCTGCATTTAGGTCACCTCCTGTGAATGATGTCAGGAAAAGAAATACGCAAAAACATCCATCAGGCTCTTTGTGTGATCGTGTTTCCAGTGTGCTCCTCACTTCTTCATATTTACTAGTTTTAGTCAGAGTTTTGTAGCAAGTAGAATGGAAATAATAGTAGCTTATTTGATCAAATGTGACTAAGCATTCATTTACCAAACTACATATAAATATATATATACACACACACAGAATTGGATTAAATAAATTCAGGTTATTCTGAATTGTTAATATCCCATAGATAAATTTTATACTTTTTGCACTTTCCCTGTTCTTTCTCCTTTCCCTCTTTATATTCCCTTGTGGCTTCAAATGGAAAAGATGTTTTCTAGTTGCTGTCAGATAAACTTGGATAGTGCTAACATGTACCACAGCACAACTGCATCACATGTGCTGGATGCATGCAAAGCAGTGCCTCCAAACAAACTCTTGGGGAGGCTGTTCTTTATTTGTCAGGGATACATGAGGATGGTACTGAAAACACACATTAAATTTCTGAAGTCAGCTTGAAGGAAACACAGGATGGTCTTGTGCCTGTTAGAATTTACATTTCTAGTAATTTTGTTAAATCACCCAAGCAAAGGATGCCCAACTCCAAGGCTCAGGAAAATGCTTCAGAAATACTATGCTATCAGTGCATTCCAGCTACACCTAATCCTTCTCATCATTTCTCACATGAGCAGTCTCACTGACTTCAGTTGGACTTCTCCCAGGCCTTAGCTCAGGAATGGCTTCTAAGTGTGCCTATCAAAGCACAGCCTATTGCACCCTCACTTGCCACTCAGCACTTCTTCCTATATAGCTTTTTTAACCAGGTAAATCCTTCTCCTCCCTGCTTCCTCCTCCCCACGTGAAGAGTAGCTCAGACTAAGAAGGGAAATGGAAAGAACCTCTTGTATTAGGAGTGGTTTGGAATAAAAGGGTGCTGTGGGAACATGTGATGGGGATCATTATCACTTATCTCTTACTGCCAAATGTTCACAGCTGTCAATCCAGTTGAGCCTCTCAGTTGAATGTATCATCATGACTTGCTGTCCATTTGAGATCAAACCTGTCCATCCATCTAAATTCTCTGCAAATTTTTACCTATGAAAGGGAAGCAAAATCATTCCCCTGCAGACTACCTCTGCCAATATATTGCCTCCATTTTGCATTAACAAAAAAAATTCCTTTGACAGTTAGGGAGGATGATTATTACTTAATGCCTCTTTACTCACTACTCTGTTCCTCCAAATTCAGTTGCATGCATTAATTTAAAAGAGGAAAAAATCCAGACAATAAGAAGGAAGAAGACCTTGTGTTACAAGGAGCTCAACTGGAGTTTAACTTCCTACAGAGAGCAATGCAACAAAAAAAAAAACAAAAAAAAAAAAAAAAAAAAAAAAAAAAAAAAAAACCCCAAAAAAAAAAAAAAAAAAAAAAAAAAAAACCCCAAGCAAACCAAAAGCAAAAACCTGTCTAGAAAGAATGGTCAAACATTGGAACAGGCTGCTGGCAGAGCTGATGGAGTCACCATCCCTGGAGGTACTAGAAAAATGTGTAGACATGGCACTTCAGGACATGGTTTGGAGGGCATGGTGATGTTGAGTTGATGGTTGTACTTGATGATCTTAGAGGTGATTTCCAGTCTTAACAACTCTGTGATCCTTGTCTGTGCTGTTAAGCCCAGCACATTTTGCAGGTGTCTGTTTTTGCTCTATGCAGTCAAGCCATTCTAGAAGCATGACACTGGAGTTGGCAGAAGAGACATTGGTACCTGGAGATAATAAACTAGATTTTCTCTAAAGAGTCTTTCCTGTAGGACCCACCAGTGCAATTTTCAGAGATGTTTTTTAGCATCTCAAAATAATATCTGAGCTTGCTGCTTTCTGCATGAGGTATTAGAACCTGATGGGGTCTCAGCCTTTCTTTTGGAAAGCAGTTTTTCAGCTGTATTACCTGTGTGGTGTTTAGGTCTCTTAATTATTCTTTATTTTATTGAAGAATTAGCAAGACACTCGACATTCAGATATCACATGACACCCCAGATACCCCTGTGCACCAGTGCCCACTCACACATTTCCACTGAGTACACAGTTGAGCTTGCAAACTAAACACATCTGCTCAAGGCAAATAGCTACCGTCTTGGCTGCCCCTGTAAAAGTTCATCAGCTCATCAGTAGCCTGAAGGGGGTCTCATTAAAAAAAATGGTGGGTGCTATAAAGGGACAACTAATTATTAAAGCAGAGCACAAAAAGGGGGAAAAAAAAGAGAAATAAAAAGAAAGAGAAAGAGAAAAAGAAAAAGAGAGAGAACAAGAAAAAGAGTTATTACCAATGAGAGCTTTTTTCTCTTCTGTGAATGGTAAGGAAGGGACACATCTCAGCTCTGACATCAGAGAGCTCCTTGATCATTCTATCATGCATCAGAATGCTCCTTGATCAGCCCTGTGATTGGTACATCAGCATTCAATTGTCATTTCTGTGAAAGTTTTGTTGTTAATTTTCATTTTACCATACAGATGAAGTGGAGTGAAAACACTGTAGAGGTTCTCTGAGGTGAGGTGAGTGCCAAAGCACTTGGTCGCTTTGCTATGGACAAAGCTAAAGGTCTTTGAGACCTTCATCTTTTGCCTTTCCAGCAGCCTTGCCAGGCTTCTACCACCCCCCTGCTGTTTGTGCTGGCAACTGCTCAGCATAACACAAGGGTGGAATTTGGCCTTGTACCTACCCCTGTAAGGCTGTAATTTTTTGTTGTTGTTGTTCTTTTGTACCTGATGTGTTTGGGAAAAACGCTGATATCTTGGCAAATATCTGGACATCTTTGCTGTTAAGAGAACAGTGATTAATGTGCTTTTTTGTTCTCTCTGATTAAATTAAAACATGTATTCTAACATGTCTTGGAGACATTTATAATTGTCCTTGGGTAGCCCAGCTTATCAGGACACAGTAGCAGGTGTTGTCAGCTCAGCCAGCCAGGATTTTTAATCCTGTGTGCCAACCTCTCTGCTGAAGGCCAAGGCCCAGATGCTGCAACCCTTTGCTCACACTAAAGCAGGATTTCCATGAGCAGTCCTGTTGCCTGGGATGGCAGCTAGGTGACTAGGACAAAAGCCCTCCTGGACCAGGACTAGGACCAGGACAAAGCCCTCCTGAAGCCGATGTGCTGAGTGGCAGTGTGGCATGTGTCTCCTTGCAGAGGTCTCTCCACATCAATCCGCCTGGCTGCACTGGAGGCTGGGAAAGGTGGCTTTTTAGATTTCTCAAGATCTGTGAGCACTTGAAACAAACTTTACTTGCTTCATCTTAAATAGAGCTTTTTGCTAGTTTATCTCAAAGCATGTTTCAGAGGAGAGCAGTAGCAGCTTTGATGTGGGAAGAAAACACAGTTTCTGTGAAGAGCCTGTTCTGTGCCCTGTTAAGAGCCCTCTCCTCCTTGCCTGTTGATGTAACCTTAAGCAAAATGTCCTCCTCTGTCACCACCACTGCCTCTCCTGGCACAGGGCACTCAAATATAGGGGTTAAAGAAGGTTATGATTGCTGAGGTGGCTGCCTCCCCAATTTGCCCTGACCCCTGCCCCTGTATTTATGTCTTGCCTTACAAAGGCTACTCAATTCTCAAGGCAGCAAGTTTGTCTGTAGAGTGGTCACTCTTTATCCAGATGAGATCAGCTTTGTGCTGATTAAGCCCCTTCTCTTCTTCTGGTGAATTTTAGACAAATACTCCAATATTCTCTATTTTCAACCCCTTTTGAATAGGTTAACACTATAGGAACACTCTTCCTTCCAGAAAAAAACAAAACAAAACCAAAACAAAACAAAGAAAAAAAACAAACAAACAAAAACAGAAACAAAAAACAAACAAAAAACCCAAAAACAAAAACAAAAAAAACACTCAAAACCCCAGTTTACAGACTTGGAGGTTATCCTTCTTGTTCCAGAGTAAGAAATCATTGAAAATTGCTGAAAAAGAAAAGTTGAAATAAGTTCCATTTGTACTTTTGCCATCTTTGTGAGAGGAATGAAGAGCCAACCGATTGATAGCATTTGCAGAATCACAGGAATTGTATGCAAAGGGTAAGGATTTTTCTGCTTCTCCTACTTGGTTATAATTTTCCTTCAGGGAGATTAGATCCACAAAGGTGTTGCTGTGTACTGGTCGAAGGTCTGAAAAAAAAGAGTAACAGAAAGTCTACAAGGCAGGACAGTGTTTGCCACGATGGAACATGCTGAAACGAAGAATGTATACTTGTGATTTCGGTCTGTGGTGACAACTCCTTCACAGTTTTTCCCTGCATGGGGAAAAGAACTTACAGTCCCTAAAGGCTATAGTTATTTGTATACAAACACTCCTGTTCTCTTTTCATTTATAATCCTAAATTGCTCTGGATCTTACTGCAGAGACTTTAAAAGAAAAACTAATGGAACAAAACAAAAATTAATACCTAAATACTCACCTTTTTCCCTTTCACACTAGCTTTTCTCCACCCAAGAGTCTGTGCTAACTTTCTCTTTTGAGAAGAGGTCCAGTTTGCATACTGCGATATGTAGTTCTGGGGCATCTTTGCTCTTGTTCACCTGTCTCACTTAAATTTCCTTTGCCCATCAGCCCTGGAGTCACACTAACTCATAAGTTGTGTTTTGGGGATGTAAATCTATTTGAAATGTCCATAGACAAAGATCTGGTAGGAGCTTTGTTAGAGCATTCATCAAAAAGCATCACATAAATGGTGTTTCTGATCACAATAACAGACACTCAGGGTTGCCATTGATTTAGAAGCAGACATGCAACAGACAACTGAGATTTTTATCAAAGGTTTTCTGGGCAGTGAGTTACCATGGCAGTTGCAGTAAGATAAAACACTGTAGGATCTTTGAGAAGGAGTCAGTTATAATTTTGTAGTTCTATAGGGCATATTGTCCAAGAATTCAAAGGACCCCATTAAGTTTCCCTAGGCTATTGTAAGGAGGGTAAATAGCATTAGATCCATTATTAGACTGGCAAAATGAGACATGGAAGTGGTGTGATTCCCCCACTGTGGCACATATACCACTGGAATGGACTCGGTGTTCTTCTGTGGCGTGAGCCTGCCACAGCCCAACAAGGCAGCTGCAGGTGATCTGATGGTCCCTTTGTGCAGTTCTGCAGTCTCAGGTGCATCTGTGTTTTCCCAGTGCTATCTGTTCCTGGTCTGTCAGAGAATCACTCCCGTAGTGAATATTTTACATATTTCACTTGATGTCTCTGAAAGTAGAGTTCATTAAGCAGCCCTTTAAAAAAGCCCTACCACACAGTTCGTGCCTTCACCAGTGTCTGTGTGCTGTCAGGGCTTTTATCAGGCCCTCAGGCACTTCAGCTCTTACCCTATTGAAATTGGTAGCCTGTGCTTTTACCCCCACACAGTGTGTGTGTGGCTGAGACCCTACCTTCTCCCTGCCCACCTTCTGGACTCTTAGGGCCCCAGTGTTGTACTCTCCTGTGTCCCTACCACAGCTCCTTTTGATTCCAAAGCAGCAGTGGCTGCCCTCCTGGGAGCCTCTACACTGACAGGTATGGGCCACAGCTTTCTCTTGAGCAGAGTGGGTTTATTAAAAAGTACTCCCATAGGCTGATTGTTATTGTTATTCTTTTTAATCCTGCTGTTGTCTCCCTTAGGCCAGTCAAACTGACAGGAGGCGAACTTGAATCTGTGATTGCTTTTACACTTACCTGTGTTTCACACATGCTGGAGGTGTGAGGCTCCTGTGCACATTCTCCTAGTGGGCTGTTTTGGTACATCCTTGAGATCCCTTTTGCAGCTAATTCTCTCCTTTTAAAGGCAATCTGTACTCTGAAGGAGAAAACAACTCTTAGTCTTGCTTCCTTCCTAGTGCTGCCCTACCTTTGTCAAGGCATGGGATTATCTGGGCTGAATGTGATATGGGCTTTTCCAGCAGAAAGCATTTGGGGATGGGGAAGAAAGCAGGACAGTCATGCTTAGCTTTAAAGCCAACCTTAAAGAGATTCAGCTTTCTCTGGGATGGGGCCAGCTGCAGTATTTTACATTTGAGCTCATTCCAGTTCTAAGATCTTGTCTAATCTGTGGAGACAGGGAGTTCTGTGTGGTTAGAAAGGCCAATAGTAGTCCTCAAAGGGGGAGCCTCAGTGATCCCCATTCAATGCCAGCCCACCAGGGTGATGTCTGGCCCTGCAGACCAGCTACAGTGCTATACTGCAGTCCAGCAACTGGTAAAGGGCAAATGCAATTTTGCCCTGCAATCATGCTTAAACATTCAGCTTGACCTCACAGTCTGCTTTTTTGGAGCATGAACACATGAAAATGTGTGTGTATATGTGTTGTGAGCCCAAACCTTTGAGACTGCAGAGCAAGCTCTTTACTTCTCGTTCTGCCTCAGAAGAGCACACAGAAGAGCTGCAAGCAATAAGTCCAACAATTGTTTTAGCTGTTCAGTTAAAAAGATCAACACTGTTTCTGACTTCATCCTTCAGATCCTAAAATGGCCAAGTCCTCACTGTTTCCTCAGTTACCAATCCCATGGTGAAAAGACACTCCTCTGCCCTTGCAGTCCTGCTGCCACATTTGTAGCAGCATCCTTCAGCCAGAGATGGTTTCTGAAAGTCCTGACATCTGGCAAATCAGCCCCTCCACCATGGTTCCTCCTTCCACAGCGTCCAGTTAACAGAGACATCTTATCTTGTCCAGTCTGGGCCCATTTAGCAATAATTTCATCTCTCCTTTTCTCCACTGGTTTGTGATCTCAGGGCTGACTTTGTGGTCAAGTGTTTAGAGAATACTGAAAAGTTCTTGCTCAAACCTTCCTGATCTTTTCTTACTCAGCCCTTCTTCTTGCAAGGGCTTCTATGGGAACACTGCTCTTCCTTGTGCTTCATTTCATAATCCTCCAGCCTGGTCTCAAATATTGTATGATACCTACTGTTAAATTGAGCAGAATAACCTGTATTGTTTAAAAAGTAATTTTTAACACACCTTAAATCAGCCTTATTGACTATTCTCTCACATGGCCTCTGTCAGGTACTTTCTGAGAAGGGGAAAAATAAGCATCACTTTTACTCCTTTTTTTCTGACTTCTGGCTTTTGTGGCAGCACAATATTTGACTCTACTCCTTGTCTTGCTCTGAAACAGTTTATCAAATCTCCTTCAACAATTACTGTCTGCTCCTCTATTATTCACTTTCACTACCTTGATTCCCTCTTATCAATCAGCCTTCCTTTCCCTCTCCAGCCTGCATTCTGTCAGCAGAAAAGTCGTCTTTGCCTTGAACTGCAATTCAGGGCAAATGCAGAGTTTTAACCCTTTCCATGTGTGCCCAACTTTCTATATGCTATTTTCTCTCTACCTAGTTCAGCTCAATCTGTCTGAGCTCTCCATCATCTGCTCACTCTTTCCCTTCATTTGCTAGTGTGGAATTTCCAAGTCAGTAAAATGATATTCTGTGTGTTTTGCTCTGCACCCCAAAGACATTCCAAGTTTTGTTGGCACTTTGGTGGATGCTCTTAGGTTTTAGGTCTACTGCAGCACTATAGTTTCTCACTAGTTTCTATGTGCTTCAAATGAATCTCTGTCAGAGACCTCACCGTGCTATGAATATCTCCTCCATCTATGTAATTGGCTTTAAGTAAGACTGTAAGGAGGTTGTTTTGCTCCTGAAAACAAAAGTTGTCCAGTGATTATGACCACAAATGTGGATTCTGCAGTACCTTCTGCAGTTTACATTGTAAAAGGTCTCAGAAAAAAATAAGTTTTCATAACTAGGAAGTAAAACTCTGGTTTTAACATAATCATTAATAAAGCAATTAATTGGTTTGTGCACTGTAAAATTCGAAGACCTTTGGTAGGTCATGCTTAAAAGTACATTTCTTTTGTATTAGCAAAGTGATAAAATTCAAATGGAAATGAGAAATGTTTTCTGTTCTTTACGTGGAATGTGAAAAAAAAAACCAAAACAGTGCTGGAATTTTTGCTGGCTTGTTAAGGAACTGTCAGGAGGGTTATGTTTACTTGGTGCTAGTCTCCAAAGAACATGTGAAATCTTACATTTTTTTCTGTTAAAAAACAAACAAAGTAGTTCTAAGGTGAAAGATGGTGTTTATTTATGAAAAGTATACAAATTTGTACAACCCCAAAGCCTCAGTCACAAAGGGGTTCTTGCAGTGACCTGACCCCAGTAGCAGCAGCTGGCATGTGAGGCAGTGAACCAGTGGAGGGACAGACTCCTACACCCCATGGGTTTGTGCCTGACCATATCGCTTACAGGGAGGGAACTGGAAAGAGAGCAATTGTATCTGTGCTCCCTATCAATTAGGATCAAAGCTACTTAGCTGGCTGAGATATGCTTCCTCTGAATCCTCATTTTGGGATTCTGTCATGCTTCTCTAATCGCCTACAAAGTTACATTTCCATAAAAAAACATTTCCATTTTTCCTGCTTATTTTCGTTAAGTGGAAAGTCTCCTTAATGATGTTTTTTTGGATTCAAAAACTCCTCATCTAGGTCAGCATTTTCAGAATGCCAGTTTCCCAGTTGTTATATTGCTGTGCCTGAAATCCTTAATTTTAAACAATAAAAATCTTGGAACAGTTTTTGCTTTTCTTTAATTTCCTTCCTCTGAGAGCTGAATTTTTCCTCTCATCACAGTCTCCATCCCAGCTCCAACCCATTTATCAATTTTTAAGTCTCTCTTCTTCCAGAATAGTTTTTCAGTTACGTATTTTTAGATGAGAGCCGTTCCATCTTTCCAAAATGATCACTTCAACCTCAGCCACTGGAGCTCAGACATACAATATTTAAATTATTATTTATAGTACAGGAACATGTGGAGACTTTCATTAAAGATAAGGCATTAGACATGTGCCTTGATGAGTAAAGGCACAGTGAATAACAGACCCTACTCAGAACAGTTTTGCAGTCAAGTCCAGGGAGATTTTAAGGAGAAATTTAACCCATACACACATTAACATCACTCAAGGTTGGATACAGTCTCCAAATCTTCTCAGAGACATCCGGCCTTGCCTTCCCCATCAGCACCACCCATTTTCTGCTTTTGTCATAGAACCAGGCAAGAGAGACAGCAAGACAGTATCAAAGAGAGAAATAAGGGAGCTGAGTACCATGACAGTATGACTGCCTAAGGGAGATATCTGCCAGGTGAGCACAGATGGGCACATCTGCCTCCACCCTGCAGAGTACAGTAAATGGATCCTCAGAGCAGCAGGCATGGTGATACAGCTCTGGGGCACGATAAGGAAACACAGCCTTGAGATAACAGATTTCATAGACAAACATGGCCAGACAACTCCAGATTCCAGTGTTTTTCCAGTAATTGCTAGAGCTCCCTTTTCCCCAATGTGCCCATAATTCTGTTGATTCCTCAGCTAGTTCCAACTTATGATCTGTCAGGCTCTACAGAGTCTGGTGCATTTCTCTACTGCAGGAAACCTTTCTACCTGGATTACCATTTATAGCTCCAATTTTTTTTCACTAAGTGGTGTAAATTAGTTCTGTGAGACTTGATGGATTCTCTCCCTCCCCCTTGACAGCAGTGATAAAAGATCTGACCCCTTTCTGGGCATTTGTAAAACCAAACATACAAAATCTAATTTGTTTAGGGCAGAGCTTTTAATTGCTTTACCATCACTACGTGAAAGTGAATGCTTTAGCAATCCTGAGGATTGATCGACTGATTTACAATAAGGGACTTGACCCGAGAGGAGCTATTGCTCTTAGATGTGGTAATATAAACCTCTTCTGGATGCTCAGGATGTTGCTGCTGACTTCTGTGGGGCAAGGATTTGGTGCACAGCTTCTGAACCCTGCTGTGGTTGCTGCCAAAATGTCCTAGTAAAATGGTCTTTCACGCTGCACTTCTTATCAGGACTGAACACTATAACAGAGAAGTGAAGCTTAACAACACTCAACAGGGCTTTTCTCTGCTCCCAGGTGTCCAAAAATCAGGCCATGTTTCCTGACCTAACAGGAAGGATTGAAACCCCCTGCAGGCTTGAGCTGCTTCGGTTTGGGTTTTGACAGCTCAGAATTAGGACTGCAAAGCAAATCCAGCAGTTACATGCAGAACATACCTCTAATTAATTAAGAGCTTTTTTGCTCTGGACCATGAATCCTAAAGCCTTCTTCAGCCTTTTAGAGGCTGTCCTGTTTTAGCCTTCTGTTTGTGCTGATGAGTATCAAGTCAGAATAATTCTTTTTTCCCCAGAGAAATCCCCTGTGTTTGGCTCATAAATAAAAAAGGAAAGGAAGAAACATTCCTGACGGTATTTTTGCAATTTGACTTTGCCATCAGAATAGAGCTGCACACATACAGCACTTGTCGTCCCTAAAACTTACATTTTGAAAGTTCTTTGAAGATGTAAATTACAGATCTTTCATATGAAAAGTTAATGAAGGACTCTAAACAAAATAAAATAGAAATGATGACATGAAAGAGCCTTCTTATGGCTTCAATAACAAGATAAACAGTTTAATATTCCACATACTGCATTAAAAATAACAGCTGGGCTCTATGGAGATGAATCCCCTAACACAGCCACGTCGGTTTTCACACGAGCCGAGGACGGTTAGGGAGACTGATGACTCTCCCTGAGTTGCCACCTCCTTTTGGCCCTCAGAAACACTGAAGGCACCCAGCACCTGCTAAGTTTTAGCAGACACCACAAGCACTTTAACAAATACAGTAGAGAAGTGCCATTACCACCAACACTTCAGTAGCCTCTGAAGTGATAGACATCTACTGTATTGACAGCCTAGAATTTTAATGAGCTATAGCTGTTTCAGCCCGTATTGATTGTCCTTTTTTTCTCTTCCTCCAATTCAGGCAAGAGGAAACAAGAACCAGCATTTCATTAAAAGGCCAGTGATTCATATTTCATGAATACTTGTGAGCAAACACGTCCCTCTAAAACAACCAATTAATTCAGCCATGTTAAGACATAGGTTGAAAACTGAAAACTACACCACTGCGTTTACAGAAGCCTGAAGAGGCACAAGGTTCAAAATTTCCTACTGCATAAAAAGTTCCCCAAACAAGATTTTGATCCACATCCCTTGGTTCACTTCACTTTCTACTGCTCTGCTTTCCTGACAGCTTCTCCTGTGGATATTGTTCTGTGTGACTATTGTACCGTGCTGTTCACAGCTCAGGATGTTCAAGATACAATGCCCATTTTTTTCTTTTTTTTTTTTGTCTGTGAGTGGGTTTTGGTAGTGGTGGTGGTGGTTCTGACAGCATCACAGATTCAAGTTGAAAGTGACCAGAAGAGCAGGGGAAGGAGTTGCCTGCAATAATGATTTGCAAATTGTGTTAATTTCATAGTGGGATCCTGCTTTTTGATAGGATTTAATGCGTAATGAGCTCCTGAGACGTTATTTTTGCTTCAAAGCTTTGCTGAGTACTAGATCCTATTAAATTCTTGCAGAGAACACACCAAAAAATACTTTGAGCTAATTTTAATAATTTTTAATTGAAGGAATATTTTTATTCCAATTTGAATATTCAAGCTGTTTAAAAGTTAACACGTTCTCAAAGTATTCATCAGTCTTTTCCTCCCATAATATCTTTTTAGGCAGCCTGTGGGCTTGGGTTTTTTTGTGTGTCCTCGATTTGTTTTTCAGACCAAATGGAAACAAATCTAGACTTCTTTTTTTGCTATTTATTTCTTTTAAAGTGCCTTCATGCTGCAGTTTAATCTCCATTCTTTTTATTGCCGTTTTATAGTATACTATTATTGTTTGCTAGTTTCCTTTTCTTTTTCTTCCTAAAAGAAGAAACAAAATACAGATTTCCCTGCTAGTCCTTTCTTGTGTCCTAGCAGGAGCTGGATTTGTGTGTAGTGCTCAGTAACATATGTATTTCCTTGTTAGCAGCGTTGTTATGTTCTTTAAACTCTTATGGACCCCAGCAGAGGCTGGCATCCCAGGTTGCAAGGCAGCTAGCAGGAAATTGAACAACATCACAGCCTACATACATAAGTAAAAAATGTGGTTTACTGCCCTGTTTCAGGAAGGGAAAGTAGATGCAGAGAGATTCAGTGACCTTATTCAAGCCTTCCTAAAGATCTGGGATTGGTTCCCATAGCCACAAAACCATTTCTCTGATTTATCCTCTCAACCTTATTCTCACTTTCCAAAATCGCATGGAAAGCTGGAGGACAGCAGGCAGCAATGAAATAGAGCTGGGTAGTTTGTCTTTTACATGACTCTGCTCATTTTAAGCATAGTATAGACTAAGAAATTGATGCTGAAGTGACAGCTGTGCTGAAGGCAAACCCTGACTAAACAAACTGCTCCTGAGGCCCTCCTGTACAATGACTGCTCAAGCTATGGCAGGAGTTCTGAGTCCCACCACTGTCTAGCAGAGTTAGGGGCTAGCAGAGGGGAATGGTGGTGAAGCTGGCATGTGTGATCCCAACTTGTCTATCATTTCCTTACTGGTGTCAGCAAGGAGTGTGCCCTTTGGTGACAGAGCTCTGGTGTGGCCATGGGCTTAGCTGAGAAACAAGGGATTTTGGTCTGCTGCTGTAGCTACTCAGGGCTCTGCTTTTGGGGCACCTGGCACAGGTGTTTTTTCTTTAGTAAATGTGTCAGCCAGTCTTGCTCCCTCCACCTCCATGTTAGATTGCAGGAATCAGAAGCAGATGTTTGAGAGCTTTGAGATGTTTGGGGTGACCTTGGGGAGGTTCTAACTACAATGAAAAATTGCAACTTGTGACTGCAGTAAGCAGATTATGAGTCTGACACTCTGGTAAATCTCAAGGCCTAGTCTTATGTTGCTGTTTTTCCCTCATGGCAACTTACAGATTCCAGAATGACTTTGCTATAGCAATGACTTGAAAATTATAGTGAGTGAGTATCCTCTTTTAAATGATGGATTATGAGGCAAAGATTAATTTTTGCTCAATTTTCACACTAATTCAGTGCCTTGCTGCTAACAGAAGCACAAAGAAGGATGTGAATTCACAGTGGCTTTCTTTCCTTCCAGTGCCTTAACATGCTTTTGTTGCATGAGACTCTTTATAATAAAGTCCCATCACTCACATCTGGCTGTCTACCTAACCATAGGACTTTGACATCCCTGGATCATCCTTCAGTGGTGTCATCAGTGAAGATGGTCAAACCACTTCTCAGCTTGCTCAGCACGTGTCTAAAGGAAGGCAGTCCTCTTTTGGTACAAACAGGTCATATACCAACAATCTCTATGACAGCTTATTTTTAGGCCAATTGAAAAGGAGGGGAAGACATTAAGAGAGAGAGAGAGAAGGAAAGAGAGAAAGACAGAAGGCTGGGAAGAGGTGAAACCAGAAATGTTATGTCCCAGAGGCATTTATCAACCCGAATGAAATGGAAATGGTGAAAGGGAAACACTACTTTGCTTTTCTCAAAATCGTATTTCCAGTTGAATGAGTTGAAAAGAAAATATCCTTTCTCTTTCCTGTGATTTTGAGAGATCTGTTTGCTAAGTCTGCAGGCTTAGAAGGAGAGACATGGAGTATTTATTTTCTGTATACGTTGGTAATTTATGAGGTTGCTATAAATGCAGAGTTTATGGAAGTAAAATCAGGCCATGAAATAAAAAGGATTTTATTCAAATATCCCAGCTTATTAATTCTTTCTAATTCTTCACAGAGAAGGGGATGAGTGAAGATGCACACAGGGTTTACTGAATTTTAAGAGGGAGAAGATTCAGTGAAAGTAGCAAGCGCAGGTATGTTTTAAAAATAGAAAAGGGGGAAATATAACTGAATCTCATTAGGGCTTGAAATGTAATTGAATTTTCCTTTTCCTATTTTGCCATCAAAGATGTCAAAAAGAAGTTTACTGTTCTGGGAAAGGGTCTTGTATTGCTAACTAACCTGCCTAAAGTGGCTTCACCTGCTTGTGCAGCAGGGTGTGAGTGACTGGATGTAAATACAGCTCTTATCTATGACACATGAATGGGTGGAGAGGAGATTTAGAGTCTTGAGCAAGAAGTAAGATGCCAGCATTGCTTTCACTGGGAATTAGTGTTCCACTAGGAGCAGAAATGGGGCAAATGTGTTGTGCTTTATGAGTAATATTAACTGCCAGTTGTACTGAGTGCCCATCAGTATGCATGGCTCTGTGTTGTGTTATTGTCCTGCCTTGACCTCCTGAAGCCTCCAACAGGACAAAAGGGTGAGGAACCTATGATGTGCTCCAAGAAACAGAAAGATAGGGGTGCTGCTAAAGCATCACAGAGTCTAAGACTAAGGATGCTTTACCTGAGTGTCTCAAAAGCTTTCAGAAATCTATCTTTTTAAATTTTTTTTTGGAAGAAAAGGGTCAACACAGCGTGAACCTTTGGTATCTTCTGGCTTCATGTCAGCAGACACTCACCAGGCATGCCATGATTCCCAGTGGGTGCTTTACATCAATATTTGGATCTGGAAAGGGAGAACACAGGGGAGTTAGGGTGTATTGAATGCTGGAGTTAAAAAGCTGGCTGATACTGATTTCATAGAGTGATTGTTTGGAGGCCTTCACCAAATCAAGTCCTTTCTATTAGCTAACCACAGAAAAATGTAAATGTCCCAAAAAATATCTTCTTATTTGACAGGCCCAGAGGCCCTGCACTGCCTTTTGCCATGCCTTGCTCTCAAAGTTTGTAAGAACTGAGTACATTTAATATCTCCCAGCTGTCCTAAGGGTGTCTGTTAGCTTTGCCTCCCCCCTCCACCCAAAAAAACAGTTCATAGCTGAACTGTTTTCCTGGCTAAGAGGTGTGAGTAAGCCCTAGAATGACAGCAGTCACCACCCAGCTCATTGGACTAAACGAGATGTGGAGGACTGAAGCTAAGATCTGTTTCCTTGAATTAAACTGATTAGGGCTCTGTAGTTGAAGCAAGTGGCATAAAATGAGGAAAAAGGTCAATGCAATAGCTCTGGGTGGAGGCATAAACCTCCTTCCCATCTTGGCATCTCCTGACCTTCTGTGGCCATCTCAGTTCTTCATCTCTGCAGGGGTTAGCTGTGATCCCCAGTGGCCCTCTGAGGGCAGCTCTGGTAGAAGGCACATTAAAGCCGATAGTGTGTGGTGGAGGAGCAGCACTTCTCCTGGAGTGTCAGTTGGCTGGATGACATAGAGCAGTTTCACAAGGCAAGAATAGACTGGGAGTCTGTGATGAGACCGTGGGACAGAGGGGTTTAAAGAGAGACTGGCTCTGGAGTTCCTAGTCCAGTGGTACCCCACAGGGGGCTGTGATTTGGGCTGTGATGGCAAGATGAGATGAGCTGCAGTTCATGTAGTGCAGCAGTGCACTATCAGTATCACAGTTCGTGATGCTTTGGTGTCTTTTTTTGGAATGCTTTTGATAGTAGAGGTGGCATATGACCTTCTGCATTTGAGATCTGATGGCTCAGGAGTCTCCAGCTATACTATTGGCCATCAGTCCCTATTCTGATATACAGAACTATTGCCAAGCTAAGAAAAGCCTTAGAGAAAGCTGGGCTTTCTAAGAAGCAATTCCCATTGTTATATTCACTAAGACTTCTGGACCCCTGAGGTATACAAGGGAGTGTCTGAGTTGTAAGTATCAAAAGAAATTAATTATTCTATATTATAATTAAGACTTTTAAAATTAGCTGAATAATTAGATTTTTTTCTTTTCTTGCACTATGGTGCAGCTGTTCATACAGCCAGATAATCTGAAACTTTAGAGCTACTTACCTGAACAAAAGAAATTTCTAGCATCAACAACTATCTTTCTGTAATAAAAAATAGTCAATAACAGCTCAGCTGCAGCTGCAAGAAAGGCAGCTCTCCCTAAAAGAAGTTTGTCAAGTCAAGCTTGTCCCTCAAAATGTATGTTTTGTAAAAGCCTTCAGAAAATGTTAGGTCGAACTGTTTTAGTGTTATTGTGAGGAAATCAATATTTCCCTGCAGCCTTTTGCAACCCCCAAATTGTAACATGTTGTTTGTGCTGAAGAGGCTGAAAGTGAAACTGTCTAAAAACGAGAGTGAACTGGCCTGTTTCCATAATTTGCCCTAAAAGCACCCAAGGTAAAGAAAAATGGCACACTGGAGCAGTCAAAAATGAAACATTTTCCTTATGTAAACAGCTGGAGTTTAGGGGTGCTGGTGAAGTTTGGGGTTTTTTTTAATTTCTTCCAACCCTTGTCCCCATTTTCTCATTCTTCCCACTTCCTTACTACTCATATGTTGTGCTAGATGTTACCATGAGCCTGTCTTTCAAGCTTTGTCTCCCAGGGAAAGCATCAAGGAAATCATGAAAGGTCCACACATGCTTTGACACTGAAATTAATGAATTGCCTGCAGTAGCCCCTCCACCACTGCAGGAGAGAAAACCTTTTCATATCACTCTGAAATGCCAACCATGTGCATCAGGCAGAGGTGAGGTTGGAAGTTCAATCACTTCTTTAATTTAAAGGTGACAGAGCACTGGACCAGGGTGCCCAGAGAGGTGCCGGAGTCTCCATCTTTGAAGACATTCAAACACTCCAGGACATGTTCCTGTGTGATCTTCTTTAGGTGAACCTGCCTCAGCAGGGGAGTTGGTATCCATAATCTCCAGAAGTTCCTTCTAACCCCTACCATTCTGCGATTCTGTGATCCCATGTTGTGATGCACTTGGGACCTTTCAGCTGGCAAAGAGAGGGACAGCACTGCTGTGTAGTCCTGATCCCCCACTGTGAACTCTGCCAGATGATGTGGCCGTGGCTCAAAGGCTCTGTAGGGTTAGGGTTTGGTCAAGTGATACCAGAAGGAACAGAACTTATGGTCTTGGGTACTGTGACTGTAGATGGATATTTTAAGCTGCTAAAACTGATTTCTGAAAGGAACCACATTGATTTGGGAAGCTTGGCTAAGGCCTCTGTCATGAAAGTGAAAAGGCAAAGTCTAGGAGACATGTAACAGTGCTCACAGATACCCCAGCATGGACACAGCAGCTTAACAATGTTGTGCCCTCAACAGCAACAGACAGAAAAAAACACTTAAGCCAGGTTGCAGGAGCAGGAGGGTAGAGAGCAAAGGACCAGAGGAAAGAAAATGCCGCGCTGACTGGCAAAGAGACTGATGCCTTTGTGTTCTTTGTGCTCAGACTGAAACATCTTCACAGGATTTTTTCCCCCCTCTAATCTGGAAATAATTCTGATTTATTTTAAGCCTTCTATTAAGACAAGTCACGCAGCACTGGCTGGCTGGCAGAGGGCTGTGCGCGCCTGTGTGAGAGCGCGTCTGTGTATCTCCAAGGGTGCTGCCTGCCTCCTTTGGTTGACTCTGCAGTCAATTATTGTGTTTTCAATTATATATAAAAGGCAATGATGGAATTTTTTAGCTTTTGTAGTCCCACAAATCACAGGGTCCTTTACTGCACGTGCAGCATTGCTGTCAAAGTGAGCATGGCAGATCGCCACTTTCACATGTCGACTTGCAGAGGTGCCAGTGCCTTTACCCCAAACTGCAAGAGGACCACCATGGGGCTTGCAAGTCCTTGCAGGCAGCTGCTCCTCTGCACAGTCCTTCAACCATCATACTGTCTGACAGACAGTGAAAAGCAATGTGATTCTCGAACTATGCCATGGAAAGGTAGGGAGGTCTATTTTCTGTGTGCTTCACATGTTCAGCAGCACATTTTTGAAGGAGCTGTACAGCTTGGATCAGCAAGGAAGGATTCCAGGAGCTAGGTGGGGAGGTCATTCACAAGAAGAGAGATGATAGACAGAATAACACTGGCTCCAGCACATCTTACCATGAATACCTTAGCCACGCAATGGGTTTCTTGCCACCCCCAAAGTAACTTGCTAGATCTAAACTGAGTGGGCTGGAAAGCCGTAGGAAACTAGGATCTGTTTCACAGAGTGATCATTTAGTTGTACATAATACAGTCACACACCCACTTCTATATCTGCAGAGCTAACCCTGGTAAAAAGAGGGGTTAGACTGTCGGATCAGAACTGTTCTTTTTAATTAGACTGTATAAGGAAAAACCTGAAGATGTAGTAGTGCATGGGCACCAAAGACCTGACCTACTGATGGCTACTGCTAGAAGATGCCAACACTTATCCAGGCATCTGAAGAAGGGCTCACCACTCTCAGGCTTGGTATTCCTTTGGCTTTGGCATTTGGACATGCTGAGGCACCTGTAAATGCCTGAAAATTGTCTGGTACAAGTGCAACACTAGCAATTGTCAGTTTCTCCAGCTTAGTTTAGTAAAAGAATATTAGTCAAGCCTGCTCTGAGCTTGTGGGGAAAGGAGCGTCTGAATGCATCATCAGACTACATTTTACTTGTGGCAGATTGGAGGTAACCCAGCAGTCAACTCCGTGAGGGCAAGGCTGCGAGAGTCTGAGTGAAGCAGGAATAGAAATCAAATCATTGCCACACAGGACAAACAAGAACACTCGAATTCTGAGATTCCAGTAAGCAAGTAAGTGAGAAAAATAGACAGAAGTTGTCAGCTTAACCGAATGTATTGACTGCAGTACAAAGTGGAGAAGGGGTAGTGGCCCTGATGGCTGGGATGGAGACATTTAGAATGATCCAATTTCACCCAGGCCCTATCCTGGAAATGTATGCTGCTTTGACTAATGAGCCACCAGTATACAGGCAAAGAAGACCTCACCATGGTAAAAAATACTGCTGCTTCAGGGAGATGGGAACCAGCAGGAGACAGGCACCACTGAAGGACTCATTGTTAAATTAAGTTGGTTTCTACTCAAGGTTGAGTTTTCACTATGGACCTGGGGCTTTAAATAGAGATATTTGTGGGGGGTTGATTGTGGCTTTAGGTAAATAGCCCAGTCAAGCCAATTCTGATGAAAATCCTTGAGCTGAGGATGGCTAAATACCCACTCTGCATGACACTAACCTGCACAAGACTGCAGAGGAGAAAGAGAACAGTTGTTCTGAACAATGTCAAGAGTTTTGAACTGGTTTGACATTGAAACTGAAATGAAAAGAAAAAGAAACAAATGAGGGACTGGAGCCATAGATTGCTGGAAAACACCTGATATAGCTGCTGCATTGTTGCTGGGGAGACTGAGGTGCTATTGGTAACAAACCGGGATTTGGAACTGCAGTCCCAGAGGTTAGGCAGAACTGCAGGACCTGGGAACACAAATGAGGGGACAGCATGAAGAGCATGCCAAGAGAGCTGGAAGGAGTCTCAGGAAAGAAAAGGAACTAGAAACAAGTCTGATCAAAGTGGTTGGTACCAGTGGTGACCATTTTCACAGGGTCCTGAGGACAAACAAATCCAAAGCTCTGAGGGGTAAGAGAGATCTGTACAGTCCTGCAATTATGTGGCACTCTGCCCTTGGGAAGGGCAGAGAATGTTATACGTGAGCTGGATAGGGTCTCGGAAGCAGATGTGAGCCTGGGGTGGGAAAGAGGGAGACTGGGAGAAGACATGGCTAGATGGAATATAAAATCCGTTGATGTCTTAATGCACAGATTGGCAGAGCTGTACAACAGGAGTGAAAAGCAAGATACCTGGAGTTCAAACTGTTATTAGATTCTGGTGCCTCAGTGACTATTGAAATTGCTGTTTTGCAAGAGTGTAGGTGCCCACAGGGTACCATACAGCCAGAACAGGGGTCTCTTGCAGTGCAGGGAGTGTACCAGCTCTGCTCCCACACCCACTCCCAGTGCAAACTGCTTCCTGGAGGGTGTGATTGAGTTTTCTTGTATTCCGTATCATGTACAGAATTAAAAATGGGCTTTTCAGCAGCCTATTTCTTAAACAAAATAGGTTACTTTAGCTCTAACTGTGGAAGAATAATACAGAAATAGAAGGACACATAATTATCTCTACCTACAGAACAATGTATTCCCATAAAGGTTCCTGAAATAGTCAGAAATACCTCAGGATGAGGGTGAGTTACCTTTCCACAAGCATAAACCGGAGATAAGTTGGTGTATGGAAAGATTAATGCCTTTGCTTTAGGAATAGAGCTTGATCCAAGACTGCAGAAGCGATGTAAGTACCCAAGCGAAGCCCAGAAAGGATTGTTGTCCACTATTAATAGCCTGGTGGATCAAGGAGTGCCAGTGCAATGACCCAGTGTGTGTAACTCCCCTATATGTCTGGTATTAAAGGCAGATAGAACGATGCATCTGGCTGTGGATTTCAGGCCATTAAATGTTGTAACTCTGCAAACATCACCTCTTCTTAAAATGCCAGAAATTACGACTGCACTAGTACAAGGAGCTAAGTGGTTTTCAGTCATAGATCTAGCAAATGCATTTTTCTTTAGTCCTTTAACAGAAAAGTGTTGGTAAAAGTTTGGTTTTAAATTTCAGGGGAAACAAAATTATTTCACGTGTCCCTCAGGGATTTCACAAGCTCCTGTGATCTGCCACAAGCACATCACCCAAATGTGGGTTACATTAGCCTGCAGGTCCAGGAAGCCTGTGGATCACACTTGAACTGAGGCAATTCTGAAGAAGAAGCTTTATCAGCAGACAGGAAGGTTTGGCTGCAGTTCAGGAAGAAGGATTAAAAGTCAACAGACAAAAGGATCAATTAGTGCAACAAGGGCTAAAATATTTAGGACCGATGCTAGGTATTGAAGGCCAGAGTCCTGATAAACAAAATGTGGGATTAATTCAAAAGCTACCCAGCCCCTCCACTCTGCTTAGCTGAAAGCACTGTAAGGCACATTTAATTGTATGCAGGATTTTATTCTGATGTTCACTGAAGTGAGTCGTTGTCCATCTAAGCTTTTAGAGAAAACTAGGCAGTGGAAGCAGGGTGCAGAAAAGCAGGCAGCTTAGTGGAGCCGAAGCCAGCCCTAGCCCAAGCTGCAGTGCTAGGCTATCTGGACCCAGAAAAACTCTTCATGTGTGGCTTGCCTCCTTTAGCCAGGAAGGATGCGCCAGCTTGGCACGAAAGGAAGATACGTTACAGGCTATTGTCTGTGCTTCTCAAATCTCATTGACACCAAAACTCCTTGTCAAAGAAATGAATGCCTCTACTCTGGAAATCAGAAAATTTGGATTATATCATTGGAGGAAGGTCAGTGGCACAACACACAAGTCATGATTCCTTGAAATACATTGTGCAACTGGTTACAAGATCTAGGTCTAGGCCGGCAAAACGGACCCTTGTGTTAATTACTTAGGGAGTTAGATTTGGAAAAGAACACATGACACAAACACATCAATACCTTAATGGTGGAGGGTGCTGAACGTGAGTGTCAGACATTGCAGCCTCCTGATGTGCGGTGGCCTTTTCAGATTTATTTGCTTCTGTCCAAATGCAACTGTGTAAACCTCAAAGCTGATTTACAGGTGGTTCAAGTTCCCCTAGGGTAACACTACACGAGATTTGCTTCAGTCCATGTAAAGAAGAGCAGGAGATACTGGGGTAGGACTCACCTCACTCAGTACAAGTGGCAGAAATCCCAGAAGCACTGCCAGGTGTGCTTCTCAGCGGTGTGAGCAAACAAAGATCATAGAATCAACCAGGTTGGAAGAGACCTCCAAGATCATCCAGTCCAACCTATCACCCAGCCCTAGCCAATTAACTAGACCATGGCACTAAGTGCCTCATCCAATCTTTTCTTGAGCACCTCCAGGAATGGCGACTCCACCACCTTCCTGGGCAGCCCATTCCAATGCAAATCACACTCTCTGGGAAGAACTTCCTCCTAGTATCCAACCTAGACCTTCCCAGCACAACTTGAGACTGTGTCCCCTTGTTCTGTTGTTGGTTGCCTGGGAGAAGAGACCAACCCCTCACCAGCTTCATTGCCCTTCTCTGTCTGTGATGGTGATAGTTTTCTTCTTGTACCAAAGCTTCCAGCTCCTCTTGTTTATTACCCATACTGTGTGCATTAGTGTACATACACTTCAGCTGGGCTACAGGTCTTACCCCTGTCTCTGGTCTACCACCCTTAGCCTCCTTTGGTTTGTCTCTAGTACTGCTGTGTTTGACCCCCTCCTGGCTCCAGCCTAGTTTAAAACCCTTTCAACAATCCCTGCCAGCTCATGTGCCAGGATCTTTCTCCTCCTCTAAGACAGATGTACCCTATCTGTCACTAGCAGACCCGGGGCCATATAAAGTTCCCCAAGATTAAAGAACCCAAAAATTTGTTGGTGGCATCATGATGAGGGATTTCATTTTGCTGAACAAATTTTTTTGCCCAGCTAGGCATAAGCAGCAACTGCCCATAGCAGAGTATCCACAAACCTCAGGATATGAAGAATTTGTCTTCACCGTGAAGCTTAAAGGAAGTTAGTACAGGTGAATAGCAAAAATTAAGATGTGGTGCCATCTAAATGGCTCCACCAATGACCATGATTATATTCCCTTTAAGACCATGACGTGAAGGGAGATGTGACTCTGACAGCATTAGTGGTTAAAAACTTCCATATCAGATAAATAGCAGCTGAAAGGTCTCAGAGATTAATGGATAAAAAGATTTGACAAACAACTGCAGCAGGATAATCAACAAATAGCTGAGCAATTAGGGCAAAATGTTCATAGAATAGATAAGAGGTAGCAAATGGTGAATAGCCAACATGAAGAATGACAGGCAGGGGGTCAGGTAGTACATCATTTGTTTCCTGGAAAGAAATGCAGCTTGGGCTGTAAGTGGGATGAGTCTGGCACTAGCACAGATAAAGTCATTTCCATTGTTTATTAGTTCAAGCAAGTTCTGACAACATGAGGCAGTTCCATCAATCATAGCCAAAGCTTTGGAAAGGAGAAAATGACTAAACTATAGGAAGAGTTTCCTTTATTTACCAGGATTACACAAAAGAGTGAGTGTTAACCACTCACCAGACCCTGAGCAGCACAGAAACATGGACGTGCAGTGGTGAGTAAGAATGGCTCTGCCAGCTGCTGTGCTGGGCATCAGTGTTATGGAAGTTGAGAACATGATTGAATAGTGTTGGTTCTTTCTGTTATGCCTGTTCTGTCAGGTCTGCATGCACCATGGTGTTGGCCTGTGTTCTGCAGTAGGGAGAATAGGACTGGAAAGAGCAGAGCTGTCAAGGATGCTGCCTAACCTCTGCCTCCTTGCTGGTTCATACCCTCTGTCTCAGCAAAGCACTTTCTGCAGTTTGGGTGGTCAGTGTGATAAAACCATTGCCCAGATCTTGATACACTAGATATTGGATAGCAGACAGAGCTCCCTACCCTGGATATCTGCAATGTCCAAGTTCCTCATCATCCAGATCTGAGGTGACCTAGAGCTCCATTAGTGCTGCTTTTCCAGAGCTGCTCATGCTTCGCTGGGGCTGTTAGAAGTGCACAGTCTCATCTGACAGTTCAGATGTCCTCACATTTGGTTTCTTTTGTTCTTCCATCCATTTTACAAAGTCCCATCTACTTTATTTTAAAGGTATTGTATTTAGCAGGGAGACATCCCTTTCTCCTGAGAGGCCAGCATATTGCTAACAAGCAGTGTAGACATAGCCAAGCACTATTGTTCCTGTCACCTCTAATCATGCAGTGATCACCTTCACACCAAATCCCTTCCTCCCATCTGCATTCCTCCAAATTACATGAAATACGCTCTCACCTCTCAGTGCAGCCTGAGCTTCCCTTGGCTTTCTCTATCATTGACCCTCCTCAGCCTATGCAAGCAATCCAGTGCCTCCAAATGAGAAAACTGCCTTGTTATGGTGGAGGGTCTCTCCCTCGCTACTTTTTCCTCTTGGAAAGACTAGTTTCTTCTGCCATGAACTAGAATCCCTTGAGAGAAAGCAAGCTTAAAAAGTCTTTCAGCAGCCTTTTCTGTTCTGCCCCCCTGGTGCAGGCTGAAAATGAGAAGAAGAGGAGGGAAAAGATTTTAAAAAGAAATATCTTCAAAAAGGAAGACTTCTCCAGAGCCCAAACAATCAATGGACAATAGGAGATAATGATTCCACCTCCGTGCCCTCCTCCTGCCGGATGGGAATTTTAAACCCTGTGTCTGCCGGAGGTGGTAAAAGACCTAAGTGATCTGCCTTGGCTCTGAACATGGCACCTTGGTGATGAGCTGAAAAGCTTGTTGCTCACGTTGCAAACAAAGAGTTAGCAGAGGGCAGAGGTAAAGCCAACTGGGACCTGGCCTTCTAATCAGGCCCATGCTGTGAGCTCATAGCATTAATCCGACAGCCAGTGACATCAAGGCAGGAGGCCTGCCTGACCCTAAGCCCATCCAGCAGTGGCTTACACTACCCAGTGCTGCATGTTCCATTTAATAAACTCCATTGATATATTTAATAAAGACACCTCACACTTTCACTGTTTCATCTGTGACCTCTCTGTGGTTGCTACCAAAAACACAAAGTAAAAGAGTCAAGGATCATTAGCTGACGAGGCAAAACTGCCCTATCCCTTGCTCTTCTATTTTTCTTGTGAATATCAACTGCTCGGGAGGCTGTGATTGTTTGTAGCCATTCCTGTCTCCATTATGGAAGGGACAGGTTTCTGGTAGAGCTTGGGAAAAAATTACAACATAACTGCCTGCAGCTTGGGCAGCTCAGAGTCCTGCTCACTACCTTCAGACTCCTTATGCCAGCACTCATCTTCTGCCCAGAGGCTGCATCGATGGGCTCTTGAGAGCCTGTAGGGTCTGGGTACTGCCCCCAGTATTGTGATGAAGCAGCAGCAGCATTTGCAGACACTAGGGGCCAGAGGAAATCTTTCTGAGGGGCCTTGGCAGTGCTGCACAAGGCAGGGCATTTGGCTTCTTGTAAAGGTCACCTCCCTCTGCAGGAGGGGCGAAAGATGAACGTGTACATCTAATTTTTATTTTTTTTCCTAGACAGGCTAATAAAAACCTTGTAGGTGGAATGTCTGTTTTTAAACCTAAAGACAAAGGTTTGTTTTCTATTAAGTTTTGAGCTTTCTGGGGATTTTTTTGTTTGTTTGTTTGAGTTGGGTTGAGTTATTATTATTATTTTATTTCATGGTGGGTTTTTTTTGCATTAGAAATAGTGTCAGTTGTCAAATAAGACTCCTGATTGATTTGGAGTTTTTTTGTGTCTAGGTTTCAACATCCTCAAAGGCATCTAATTGTTCAGGACATAGTGAGTATCTGCACTTACAGAAATGAAGCCTTGAGTGGAACTCCCCTGAAAGGAAGGCACCGGGAAGCCAAGATTACTTTTCAGAAAGTAAGTGGTTTTCATTTTTCAGTTTCTCAAGGACTCTTTCAAGGGCCAACCAGATGGCTGGGAGATCCACAGAATGGAAACCTGCAGTTCTAACAGGGACAGGAAAGTGCGTGTCGGGGAGGGGGTTGTTTGGGGTTGCTTTTAGTTAAATCACCTTTTTGTTTGACAGCAATCTATGCTATTTTATGCAGCTGAAATGCCAGTGTATTTTTTGAGTCTGGGCTCTTCCTTTTCAACAAAAGATTGTGGAAATTGCCACATGAATCCTTTGAGCTTCCTAGCAGCTCTCCAGCATAACCAGAAGAGCAATTTCCAACTTAAAAATACAAAGGCAAGCAAAAGGCTAAAAGCACACACAGACCAATTCTGTTCAGAAAGCTGCTTGAAAACTTTAGGCAGCTATGGCTGCATTCCTGTTGCATTTGGAGTGGAGACATGGGCCTGTGCTGAAGACCAAGGCAGCCTTAGCTGCTCTCTGGATTATGCGGGGACAGTTTGGGCTGTGTTAGCCTCTTGTGCAGCCTTGAGTGACCATCAGCTTGCTGTGCAGCTAGACAGGCTGCCCACCACCCTGGCAGCCATGGCGTGCTTGGGGAGGCTCTGAACTCTTGTCACTGCAAGGTGTGATGGCTGCAGGCAGGCAGACATGTGGGATAGGAAGTCTAAGTTTCAGATGTCCCCAGAGAACCCAGCCCTGAGCCTGGACAGCCAAGATATGGCACAGCTGCACCCCAGGGTCCCAGCAAAACCAAGTCTAAGTAGCCTGGTAAGCAGAAATAGAACTGAAAGCTGGTATGGTAGCTGTTACCTAGTGCATACCATCTGGACCTACCAAAATGCCTTGTTACTTCAGAAAAGTAGTGCTAATCTTGCATCCCTCTGAAACTGAACCTTAGTACAGGAGTGGTCCCTCTGCTTGGGGAACCCCATGTATTCCCAGGGATCCCACACCCACTGAGGCCAGGTTCTCTGGAAAAGTGCACACACCCCCTCTCTCTGTGTCTGTGTTGGCATGTATTTGCTGTATAGCTGTCCCACACATTTTCCTTGCTAGCCTGTCATAACCATTACTGAAATATGCTTATCTCATATATGCAAATAGCAGGATATTTATAAAGTTCTTTGAAATTTCCATAATTGTGCTGAGGGGAAAAAAAAAAATCTCTTTGCTTATCTCACAAAGTGTTGTAGCCACTGTGTTACTTTTATTGAAATCCAAAAATCATTCAGCAAAATAAGTCCAGCTTAAAAACTGACAGTTTCAAAAACTTGGAATAGAAGGGAAAGAAAGGAAGCAAACCAGGCTTTATTATTTTAAATTAGAAAGTTTAATGCTCACCAAAAAGGATATAAACTGTAAATGTATTTTAGCAGTTCCTAGAGAAAAAGGGAGAGGTTTTAATAATAACACTGTATGCTCTTATATCATTTTCATTAGAAAAATCTCAGAGCACTTTCTGCTTATTAAAGAAAGGAATGCCTCAGAAGGCTTTTGGGAGGTACTATCAAAAAGTAAGGTAACAAACATAAATCCACATTATGCTCCATACTGTTATTACCTGGAACTTCCCAGCCACCTTGGGGATACCCAGCTCCCTGATATGGCTCAGGCTTTCAAGCCTGCCCTCTGTGGTCCAGCCTCACCTGGCTGCCACAGTAGCTGTCTGGGGCAATGCAAGGGGCTTCTCTGCCCCACTCTGAGTGTCTATTTCATGGGTAGGTGAACCAGCAGCTTCTCAAGCTCAAAGGTGAGGAGCAGAAATGAGCAACAGGGATAAGCCAAGCACCTCTCTGTGCTCATCATGGGCTTCCACCACCTTGTGTCTAGCAGCTGTGTCTAGTTGAGAGGTGTCCCTGCCCATGGTGGGGAGGTGGGAGTAGATGATCTCTGAGGTCCCTTCCAACCTTGAGCCATTCTGTGATTCTGTGTCATGCCCCATGGGGACACACAATGAGCACTGCAGGAATTCCTCTGCTTCCTTCAGGGAATCTTGGCCACCCTCTGCCCTCATACAAGTAGGTTCCTCAGCAGATTCAGGAACATTCCCAGGCGGGCACTGACCATTCATCTTAGGAATGATCTAGAGGACAGAAAAACAACATATTAGCCTAAATTTAGCAAGAGTCATAAAATGTTTGCTGGAACAACAAAAGGAGGAAGAGAGGCTGTAAAGGTAGAGGATATTCCTTGGCCTGATGAAGAAAATAATATTAAAGAATCCCTGGTGTTTAATTTCAGAAAATACAATAGACTGCCTGAGTGCCCCGAAGAGGAACAGCATGTTAACATAGCTTGGATAAATAGGAGCCAAACTGTTAGCCTGACAGAAAAATGAGAAAGTCCATCAATGCAATAGGGGAAAATAATAAATTAAAAACCAGATGGTTCAAAAATGTGATTGCATCTTCAGCTTCAGTGAGAGGAAAGAAGGGGAATGCATATGTGTTGCAGGCAGGCCAGGAACACAAAAGCTGGGAAAACATACGCGAACAGAAGAGGCAGGCTCATCATCACGAAGCTAATTAATAAAGCAGGACCTCAAGTTGTTTTGATCCCGGTGGTAGAAACCCCAGAATTCCAAGCCCCATTCTTCATTAATACAAAAAGTTTCCTACTTCATCTGTGCTCAGAAAAGAGACCTCTTCCTTTCTGCACTAGATAGTGAGTCAAGGCAGACGGGAATTATTTGGAGCTTGGAGAAAACAAAGAAGCACAAATTAATGGTTTACTGGCAGAAAGGCAGCTGAAAGCACTTTGCCAAGTTCATTCTAACACTTAGCCTACATACATATTTTTTCCTCTTTAATTCTGTTCAGATCAGAAGTACACGGCCAAGCAGAGATATGTATCTATGTTGTGTATAGGCTGGAGTGGGCATTAAAACAAACAAGAAGCGGATGAAAGTGGGAGGAGGGGGGGAAATGCCTGTAGTGCTGGTGCAATGACTTCACTTGTGTTGCCTTGCTCAGCACACAGAAAATAGAACAGCCCCATCTTGCCAGCTTGAATTCATCCCAGAATGTCTGTGTGGGTTTATATGCACCTGTGCTTCTGTCATATGTATATATGCACACACCTATATGCACACCCATATATTACTGTTTCAGATGAAGCAGCACTAATTGATTGCAAGGGATCCTCATGGATGTAGGGACCCTGGCCAGGATCCTGGTTCTACCATAATGAGAAGTTTTGGCTTTGGCTTCCAAAGTGGCAGGGTTTCACTCCAGCTGCCTTTGCAGCAAAGCATTGAATCTGCAGCTAGGCTTTCTCTGCCCACAACTGTACTTCAACCACTTCTGCAAGAAAGCTGGAGATGGTTTCACTGTGGGAATTAATCATACATAGCAATTGAAGATATGACACCAATATTATTTCGGTCAAAATTTGGCAAGATGACAGAGGCAGAAGCTCAAACTTTACTTGTGTTTGAATAGTGTTGATTCTTTTGTGACTAGTAACTCTCAAGACCTCAATTTTATATCCCTTGGGAACCAATTTTCTCTGTTCTTAGGGGATTAGAAACATGAGATCAGAAGATGCAGGTTCAGTTCTTGTTATATGACTTTCAGTTGCTTCCTTAATTTCCTGTCACCTTTTTTTTCCCTTGTGTAAAATTAGGATGACAGCAGCTTAATGCATGTATGTCTAAAATGCTCAAGTGAAAGGTGCTATACACATTTCAGAGATTGTTGTTTATTACCCCAATTTTTATTACTGATATTTCTGAGAGCTTCACTCTCACATATATAATAAGGGCAAAATATTATGAATATTTTGCCTTATTTTGAATTTCACAGCAATTTTGTTCTGAATTAATTCCTTTGAATAGAATTATTCCTGAACTACATCAACTGGGGACCAGCTGCTGACCCCAAGTGTTTAAGAACTACAGATAATCGTGGATGAAAAGAGATGAAAATATATTTTATCTAAGAAGTATCTACTGTTGTGATAGAGACTGAAATTAAAGTATAATCCAGAGAGAGAGAGGAAGAGAGAATATTCTTAATTAAAATCAGCTACCTCAAAAGATGGATATTCTCAGGAGTGAAATTTGCACTGTGCTGAAGGCTTCTCAGTTAAACCCTTGATGATGTAAGGAAAAAGAACTCTCAAGGAGTGATATTGGCATTAGCAGATAGCCACTTGCTACTGCACAATAAGGCAGAATTTGCAGAGAAAATAATATGTGGACAATGCAACTGAAAGTTGGACAAAATAGGAAGCAATCTGAAACACAAACCTGTGATTATCCAGCAACAAATTGGCAAAGAAACAGACTGAAGAGAGAGGCTTGGAGATAATGAAAGAAAATTTAAAGCAGAAGCAGCAGAGATCAATGAAAACAATCAGCACTTTCTGCCAGAAGATATGTTAAAAAGCCCAAAACTGAGGCTTTAGATAATGTGTTCAGAATGAACCATCGTCCCACCCACTATCTCTGAAGCAATTAATGGTCCTGGCCAAGGACAAATTGTGGTTCAAGCCATGGAGATTGTATGTACCCCTTGTGAAAGGCAGCAAGTAAAAGGCACAACATCCATTTAGGGTATTTCTGGGGCTTGTGGTGATAGTTGTTTCCTCACCTCTAGAGAGTGGCTGCTTCTGGCGACATGGAAGCCACAGAGCACATGCCTGAGGGAAGTACTTCTGAGGAGCATTTCATAGTGAATCCTGTTCTGCTCTCATTTTAGTTACCATCACAGATGGCTTCCTGCAATACAAAGCAGGCTTCTGGCAAAGCAGTTTGCTGGATAATGTTAGAATTGGATGTGATGGAAGTATTACCTCACAGAAACACCCATTCACCAGCATTTATTTCCTTGTGTTGAGCACAGCAGATCTGAGCAGCTACTTTGCCCTGGCACTGGCTTCCTCACACTGCGCTCACACACAAATCTCTTGCATGAATCTTGCCTAACGGTTGTCTGCAGCCAGGTGGTCTCTGTGAGAACTGGTTGTGCTGCAGTGAGGAAAAATGTATCCTTCTCCTTTCCTTCCTTTAAAAAGTATTTCAGCAGTAAAGTGGAGGAGCTATTTCAATAGCATCAGAGCTCTCTGATTATCTCTCAGGACCCCTGTCAACGCTGTGAGCAACAGCAAAGCACCCTTCCTGTGCTCTGGGTGCCTTATTGTTAGGAAAAGGATGCACACAGAATCACAGAATTATAGAATCATAGAACTGTTTCAGTTAGAAATGACCTCTAAGATCATTGAGTCCAACCGTTCACCTAATACTACCATGGCCATTAAACCATGTTCTGAAGTGCCATTATCTACATGTTTTTTGACCTCCGGGGGTGGCAGCTCCTCCACCTCCCTGGGCAGCCTGGTCCAATGCCTGACCACTCTTTCAGTAAAGACATTTTTTCCTAATATCCAACATAAACCTCCCCTGATGCAGTTTGAGGCTATTTCCTCTCATCTCTCAATAGCAACTTCTATAGCTTCAGTGCCTGTGCAGCTTTGCTATATGCGGTGCAAATGTTTTTCTAGAAAGAGCTTGAACCCAAGCCCTTAGTCTAATACTGACCACATGATAATGTAGCCAGAGATGATGGGATATATATCAAGGGACTTTTAATGCATCAGATTAAAAAATCTGTGAAAATCTTAGCTAAGTCCAAGTTCCTGAGGAGCTACTGTAGGTTCAGGGCAAAAGTAGAACTGTTGACTAATCATTAAAATGCATTTTACAGGTAATCTGCCTCTCAATCCCAGACCTTTAAAAGTATTATAATACTCACAGTATTTTAAGTGATGAAATGGGTCGACTGAACTTGACATTAATTAGCAGCATCTCTTGAAAACAAAAATAAACTCACGGCAATAAAAGAGCGAAGTCTTCTTGGCGGTGTTCCTTACATTGGAAATTGGTGGATCATACTGAGCCGAGTTGCAGCTTCTCAACATTATGGTTTCTCACAGCAGTTTTCATCACTCCTTATTTGCCCAGTTCTGCCAGTCTTGCTCATGAAGATACCATGGTCTTGTGGAACCTCTCTGGGCACACAGGGCTGGGCATTTCAAGGGAGAAAATCAGCACTGAAAGTCCAGCACTGGTGGTACATGCTGGCGAGCAGTATTCACATATTAACAGATTTCCACTCAAACTGGCAAATAGGAATGTCTATGTTAGAAATGCTGTGTGAAAGCCAAGGCAACAAAAGTCAAAATGTGCATATGAGAATATGTGGTACACACAGTATATGTCACAATGTTTACCATCACTTCAAAACATGCACCCGCCCACAGTTCTTCACTAGCGGCATCCTGGAACTTCTCCAATTGGGATTTGCTATATGAAGCAAAAGTCAATTAAAACCAGCCATTATTGTACAGATCATGAGATCCCTAGTACAAGAAACCCTATTCATCCCAGATGCTCATTAATAGCAGTGTGTTGCAAACAAGCACAGGACAATTGCACAGGGTTTGTATATTCTTCTGATTGCTGTGTTTGCTCAGTTAACACATAACTCTTTTTTTTTTTTTTCTTCCAATGACTTGGATTAAAATTTGTAGGAAATAACAAATTCCCCAGAATTTCAGTGCTGTTGCATTCTGGAACTATTGCTAATGTAGGTCAGAGTCAGTAAGTAGGTTTAGCTAATGAAAACAGAAAGAGGAGAAGAAAGATTTGGGGAGAAAGAAATTATGTTCATCCAGCTTGCTAGAGGAAGACCTGTTGGCATCAGCTTACCCACCAAAGAGCCTGCTGCTGTACAAGGTGTGGTGACTCATCTCTGTATCACACTCATCCTGCAGTTTTAGCTTGGAAATTAACTACCTGCTAAAAGCGTGGTGTGCTTGATTGGATTCCCTCAGCTCTTGTGGAGCTCTTCCCTGTAGCTAAGAAAACATTATTTTTCAAGGAGGTAAACTGTTTGGTCTCACATTCAGGAGCTCACATCATTGTGCAACTTCAAAACCCCAGTTCCTGCCACACTTTTATTTGTGAGGATGCAGCATTTTCTGGCCTGGTTCAGGGGAACCCACACAGGAATGAGCTTGAGATTTTTCTACAAGCTTCCAGTTCCTCAAGCAGAGCCAAGCAGTACCATTGTCTCCCAGTTCCTAGCTAAGTCCTCACCAGAACTACAGGCCAGCACTGGATCTGACCTTTCATATCCTGCTCAGAATCAAAACACTGTGTGTTTTGGTTTTTTTTTTACTGAATAAAACATTCAATCAATATAAGATAATCTTTACTGTGGAAAAATATTTCTCTGCCCCTATACAAACACAAATGCACACACTCATTTTTAGGACTGATTTATAAATCAAAAAATCTGTAATTGGCACAATTTTAGCTGTAACGAGCAGCTTTAGTATCATTAGGAGCAATAGCAGAACACTGGCCCTTTTGGGTTTCATTCTTTCACTGCCTCTTTACATTTAGTTTCAAGGTGAGATCAGTATCTGGAAACACAAAGTAATTTATGCTGTTATCATTTCATAGACTTCAGCAAATCTACTCCTAATCATGTATTATAATGGTACTGATGTTCAAAACTGGCTTTGAAAATGCACAGAGGCTGGTGGCAACTGCCACTGTGTGTCTGAGCAGCTCAGAAAATGAAAACAACTGTTGCTGGCATTTATTGTTAGAGGAGCTCCATCTCAGATCTGCATAGAGACATGGACTGCAAAATCTGAATGGTTATTTATTTTGCATATATACCTAATTCCTGTGGATTTTGACACTCTCATCCTAATCCCTCCTATGCTTCCTGTTTGCTTCTTCCCACGGTGCTCCTTTAAGAGAAGCTTCCCTACTTTAAAGCCAAATGTGATGCTCCCTGCTGTGATGGATTCCTTCTTTTTCCTTCCTAATTGGAGCTATTTCATCAGATCGAATTTTGACAAAGATAGTAATTGTCATCCAATTTTAAGGCAATGACAAGATCAATATGAATTCTCAGATGACAAGCATTATTACTGGGTGAGCACGGAGGCACAAAGAAAATGAAAAATCCATGTCCTGAGGATCAAAACAGTTAGAGGCACATGGTTGCCTTGATCCACGTGTGTGTGAATCCTGTTGACAACAATAGATGCTGTGCATGTGGATGGATGGGGTAGAACAGATGGCCTTTGCCAGTCAAACAGCGAAGGAAAACGAGCACCCAGTGCTTTAGTACACTGCAGTTTCGGTAATGTGGGAGTCAATTAACGTACCACCAAAAGGGCTTGCAGAGAAAATTATCCACAGCCCCATCTCAGAGAATTCTGTCTCTCCTTAACATTTTGTACTCCTTCTGTTTCCTGAATGTCAGGAGTAAATACCCAGGAACATCCTGGTTCTGTAAGGTAAATACATTCGGTGTATATTTATGTAGGGAAAAGTGCCCGATTATTTTTATAACATTGTTTAAATGAGACAATCTCATTAGTTAATGGCCCAAAGAGTTCAGATAGGGTTCAAATAAGGTTCTAGAATGTGTTGCAGCATCTTAAGATGTTTTTCCCACAGTAGTGTTTTTTAGACAGATTCTACCACCTATGCATAGCAGTTGCCAGATGCTGCCAGATAGGTTTAATTTTAGCAGGTCTACCTCGCAACAAGGCACCTCCTGAAGGCATTTGACCCTCAGAGCTCAGCTCTTGTTCCACTTTTGCTACTCGATGTGCATTCAAGTTACCTCTGCAGGACCATTAAGCATGCATTCATCTTGCTAGTAAACCAGACCTCCTCCTTTCCCACCCCAAAATGTTAAATCCTAGGAAATAAACACTTTTTTTTCTTTTCTCCAGTATATATATTCAAAATACAATTTAACTGAGGAAAGGGATTTTGGCAAAATAATACATGATTGTCATACTAATTGGCAGCTGCAATAACAACCATGACAAGTTTTAGCTCTGTCCACTTCAACCCTGCCAAGTCATTAAAGGTTTGCAAGCAGAGGATTGTGTTATGGAAGCCTCGTATACACTGGTAGAGCTACACTGGGATCCCTGCATTGCTAAACACATTTTTAACCACCCAAACACAGGTTCAGTAGGATTTGGATCCATGGAGGAAGGTCTCAGCCAAGCACTGAAAAGATGTTTGTTACCCTGCAAAAATATAAATAAAATATTTACAAAGAGAATAATTGACTTTTGATGTTTACTTCAGGCTATGGTTAAGCAGGCAGTGCCTGCACTAAGCAATGCAGTGACCACCTGCCACAAATGCTGTGATATTTGACAGATCCCTTTCTGCCAAGAACTATAATTCCTATTTAAATCTAAATAGAGGAGCCATGAATGCAGATTTCTCATCACAAAGTCGCTGATGTTAATCCCCAGTACAGAAAAATAAGAAAAGCCAGAACGTTTTATTGGATTTTATATGGAAGATAATTAAACAGTATTTCTTCTTTACTTGTTATACGACATCCCATCAACATTCCTGCAAAAATTTGTTTATAAAGAAAGCCAGAAAGTTTTATAGCATTTTTATGTAAAAGAAAATTAGCATTTTGTACATTTGAACTTATATTAGAATAACAAAAAGTGAATAAACAAAAAGTGACCAAAGAATGATGAAAATAAACAGGGGGGAAAAATGTGAGCATCTTAGCGCTGCTTTCATACACACTTTATATTCCAAGCATGCAAACAGGCTAAATGTTTATGTGCATATGTATGTATTGTATATATTTATGTACCAAGCAGTTCTGAAACACTAAGCTCCCAAAAAGTTAGGAAGTGGTGGCATTAGATGTGCTTGCACACCCTTAATTTGGCCTTTCTGATGGCATACACACAGACATGTGCTATTTATTTTTTTTCACACAGACACACACTCCCCCCCCCCCCCCCCCCATACAAAATGGTGCAGTGTAGGCAGAAAATTGGCTGGAAGAGTGATGTAATCTCTCAGAGAGCTGCTTTGCAGAAGCCTGTTCCTTTTCTGCCCACAACCCAGTTTGGTATTTTGGATGTACCCAAGGAAGTTATCTTAGCATGTTTCCCAGCAGGTGGGTGCTGCCAATCTGAGTCTGTAAGAGAATGTGTCTAAGTGTGCGTTTAAAGCCTGCTTATTAATAGAGGGGAGGCGGGGGGCGGCAGGAGCTGTATCCAAGGTTGCATCCTCGGCATTTAAAAATGTTTCACTTCAGTCTATGCTGCCATTTACTGCATTATGTGATGCATGTGGATTTTCCAAACAAAAGATGTTTATGAGGAGAGTATATTTTAAGATCCTTTTCATGACTATACAGACCCCTCTCCAAGCAGATGGCCTGACAGTTGCAAGAGAACTATTCATAAGCCAAAAGCAGCATTTAAAATTCTTTTTAAAAGACATTTTGTTCTCTGTATACATGTACATTTTAAGCAGGTACTAATTCTGTTCACAGCAGCACCTTTCCTGCTTTGCAGGGCGTTCCAGATCTGACAGCGCAAACTGAGGACGCGCAGGCTGTGGGGAGTGCAGCCTCCAGCAGCACCAGCAGCACAGCACAGGACTGCCATGTTGCATCAGCGCCCTGATCTGCTCTCTCCGAGGCTACTTTCAGCACCGGTTGGTGCAGAGAGGACTACTAAAACTCAGACTCCACTCACTGCTTGCTCAGAGCAATCTTGGAGGTACAACAATTACTCTTTTATACTCAAGATAGGCTACATCCACAGTGAAAATAGTTACTTAGCATTTGCAAGGCACAGAAACAAGTGGGATTAGCAAAGACTCTTCCAAAGACACGAGTATATTTAATTCTGTTTTCATTCACAGGCTTTACTGTTACCTAGCTGTAGTTGAAGTTCATTGGGGCAAATAACCAGCTGAAAACAAAATAATCGAACCTGAGCCACCTAACCATTACCAAGTTTATACTGAGGGGAATCTACTGGCAGTGACTTCATCCAGCTGCGTTTACTGATCCTTTTAATTGCCTTCTCCAGAGCCTCCTGCTTGAAGGAAGCGAGCACTCCTGTATCATGCACTTGATAAATAAATAATGCTGTCCCTCCAGAGACAAGAATTCCATCTCCAACCAATCTAAGCACAAGGACAGGGACTAACTGTCCTTACATTTTAGGGAGATTGCTTTTGCTTTCCCTTCACTTGAGTAACTGAGGCTTACTATTTGCAGCATCTAACACACAGAGAAATATTTCTGAAAAATGTCCCTAATCTTCTGCAGCAATGAATTGCAGGGTTGATTATACACTGCACAAATGTTTTCAGAATTTTTCCTTCACCTTTCCATGCATATTTGTTCTCGAGAAAACAGAATAAATAGCCTCTTCTCCCTGCTTCTGTTATATCATCTTTTACTCTTGTGTTTTGCAAGCTAAACAATATCAGGCTTTTTAATCACCTTTTAGATGGAAGTGTCTTTCCTTGTGTGTTTAATCATTTTTGGTGCACTTTTTTTTTTTTTCCCACTGCAGAAGTACCTACACGTGAGCATATGCACCCCTGGAGCAATCAAAAACTCTGCTGAGAACAGGTTTGAAGGTTTAGCACAGGCTTGCTCTTTGCTCCCGAAACAACCTCTGTTCATCTCATTCTATATTCACTGTAAGAAACAGGGTCCCCTGGTGCAGGGGCTGTGTGTCCAGATGTGCAAGTTTAAAAGTGAGAAACAGGACAGAGAGGGCAGGAAGTCTTCATCTCCCATTCAGCAGTGTGGTCACTAGGCCAGTCCTGACTTGCTGCAGAAACGAAGCTAAAGGCTGGTGCAGTAAGAAATTGTTTCTTCTTCTGTGTGAGGATGAGCTTTCTTAAGCTCCTGTCTTTCAGACGTGACAATTTGTAAAGAATGCTTTGTTTCATCTTCCTGAGGCTCACCTTTACCTTTGTCCTTCGCTTGCACTTTGCAGCGCTGCAATCTCTCCTTGAACAGTGATAGTAAGTTCAGATCTAACACTATAGCTCTGCTCAGCCTGAAAGGGAACATGGAGAAATAAGATGCTGATGAAAAGCCCCAGGGAGAAACTTGCTCTCCTGGTGGGACCAGCATACTCATGGAGGTGTAGTCAAATCAGTTGTTACTTCACTTCTTCAGCCTTTTGTTTCTTGTCCTGCAGAAGATTTTCTCTTACCGCTTTCTGGATCCAGAATGCTCTATTTGAAAGGCCAAAACTTTTTCTGGGGGAAACCAGTGTGCACTCCATCAAGGCAAATGATGTAGGTATATGTAGATCAGCTTTACAGGATCACAGGATGTCAGGAGTTGGAAGGGACCCAAAGAGATCTTTGAATCCAGCCTCCTGCCAGAGCAGGACCATACAATCTAGCTCAGCTCACAGAGGAACACATCCAGATGGGCCTTGAAAGCCTTCTTTAGACCAGGCCAAAAAAATGTTTTGGGTAGGATTTCTTCTCATTCTAACCTTCTGAAACTTCATTATCTCGTCCAAGTACCTTGCTTAATCTTCTGCAGTAAACAAAGAGGGGAGTCAATTCATCCCATCATAAAACAGGCATCTGATATAGAAGAGATGGCTTCTTGCCCTGAAAGTACCTCCCCTTCCTTTGGCACAAAACTGTATAGATGATGAGCTAGGTGCTTCCCTTCGTAGGCTGTAGATTTGCAGAACTAGAAAGTCCCAAATGTATTTGCTCACAGATGCTCCTGCCTGATCCAAGCTGCTGTCACTGCTCTTGGTATGAGTTCTTGAAAGCTTTGGGATATAGGAGAATTAAAGACTTGGACTTCTTCACTGAGAGAGTCATTCGCTACTGGAATGGGCTGCCCAGGGAGGTGGTGGAGTCACTGTCCCTGGAGATGTTCAAGGCACGTTTGGACGTGGCACTTGGTGCCATGGTCTAGTCTTGAGGTCTGTGGTAGTGGGTTAGACTTGATGATCTTTGAGGTCTCTTCCAACCTTGCTATACTGTGACTACTATACAGCAGTGGCTGGAATGAATGTAGAGGCCTATGGCCAACCAGGCTACATCAAGAAGAAGCTAGATTTAAATTCACTGTGCTGATATATGGTTACTAAAGTAAACCTGAAATACTCTGATCGGTCTTTAAGGGAGAGAAGAGGGTGGTTGGGGTTTTTTTCCCTCATTTAGTTAGAGCTTCTCACTCTAAACCTCTTTAAACAGAAAAAGTTACGGTGCTGAACTTTCCTTTCAGTCTTATAATCAAATCAAATGTATCTTGTCCTTGGAAAGTTCTTTGTTAATCCTGTTTGTGTTTTTTAAATGCTGTGCAAACATTTTCATTGTGGATTAATGTGCTATTTCGAAGCAGTTGAGACTGTAAGATTGTCAGTAATTCAGAGAAAGAGACTTCTGTTGCTATTCCAGTTCTTTGGAAAACTGATTTCATTTGATGCCCTTTTTGAGGCTCTGCACTAGAGTGCTGAACGAATGCTATCAAAGGCCATATTAAAGAGGATTGTATATAGTTGACCAGGGTTCATACTAGAGACTAGTTTTAGATAGTGTCTTACATTAAAAATATGATTCTTCAATTATACCTCACATCGCAAAAATGAAATTACTTTGAATGCTCGGTCTTGTAGGCTTATTTCTTAGAGTACAATAGTAAATGGTCAAATTCTTCCTCACAGTAAAACATATCTGATTAAAAAATGAAAAAGAGAGAGAGATGAAAAGCAAAGCCAGTTGTAAGAGTCCTGAGATCAGTAAAAGGACAGCTTATACAAAGACTCTCCATTTGAGTAGCCCAAATAATTCCAGGACTGTCTGAATGACTCAAGTGGGAGTGTATAAAGTGCCCAATGTTCTACGAGCTGATCCAGGACATTGAAAAGAGAGGTCAGAGGGACAAAGTGAATATGCAGAAGCTCTTAAACACATCCAACTATTCAGAGATAGTAATCAAAGTGATTTGCAAATACGTCTTCTTAGCAAAACTTAATGTCTTCGAGATCACAATCATAAAAAATAATTGGTACAATTATGGACTGAAGCTCTGTTTGGTGTGACTGCAGCAATTCACATTTATTACATTTCTAAGTGTTTTCTTGTCTGCTTTCCCAAGTCATAATGTCCATCTGATTTATTTAGAGAATAACACTGATTTGCAGTCCTCTTCTCATCTTTTCTTTTTTTTAATAGGTTATTATCTGTGCAGATGTTTTAGGTGTGAATTCACTATGTGGAGGGTCCAACCCCGTGAGGACACACCAGGCTTTGGTTAGGCAGCTCTGGCAGGCAATGCTGACAGGTAGGTCTTGCTGTTCATTGAGTTGAGTGCCTACTGTGGTGTTTCTAAACAGCCTGCTTTTCTAATTCCAGGATTACAGTGCTTAAAGGCACATAAGGATGATGAACAAGTGGAAAGGATCTTATGTCCTTACATCCACAGGGAGTTCTGTGACTCTGTCCTGTTGGCATTAGTCATGTAAGCCTCTCATTCATCTACCTTGGGAAGAATGATTTGCTCAGCCTTTGGTGTTTTTATCTGGTTTTGATGTGCTGGCTGAACTAACTCAATGATTGCTTATGTGTATGAAAATTAATTATGAATTTTGATGATGTAAAGCAATCTTGTGAACTCATGCTTCATTAGTAGTCTGATCAGTTTGCCACTGCAATGCTAAGTGACTTAATTTGCACTGCAGATAATATAGCTGGAAGGCAGTGGACGTTTGTGTGGAAGATGGGAAGCAGAGTTACACCAACTCTGCATTTATTCTTATGCACCTGCCTCATACCTGGGTAGTACATGCTGAGAGCACAGAGCACAAGGAGAAGCATTGTGCTCCCTGCTGAAATCTTGATTTATGATAGAGAATCTGTTGGCTTGCTATACTGGAGAAAGCAACCTATTCAGACTGCAGTGGCCAGGCCTGCTGGGCACGGACTCATGCCTTGAGACTCCTGTATTCTCACTTCCTTCTGAGCCATAGTAGAATGTTGCAAGAGATGTTGTTGAAAAGCATAACGCAAGACTGAAGTGTTTATTTTGTACTTTTAAGCACTCTCTTCCTCATCTTATTTGTAAAATAGTTAAAATGATTCTTAGGAATGTTCAAAGCATTTTGAGACCCTGACCCACCACCTGCAGGAATTTTATTGTTTGCTAGAAAGGAATCATTCTTGTTTTCTGAAAAAAAAAAAAAAAAGCCCTGAAGAGGACAAAGAAATGTTTCTATATTGTATGCATTAGTAAGAAAGATTAGACAGGCTGTAATCTTGGTCAGTCTGCCTTCTACAATTATGGAAAATTACACAGGCTGATGTTAGTTGCAATTTATCTTATTGCATGAACTTGTACAGGATGACTCTTCTCTTATGAAACACGTATTTCACTAAAGCTGCCATATATCTATATATATATGAAGTGATTTCTTTTCCTTTCTTTTCCCCATCAGGTTGATAATAGACTGTGTAGGAAAGTGCTTCAAAACACAAAAAAGAAAAAGTTGGAGCAATTGGGATTGTCATGGCAATATCCTAGATTTCTCAAGAAGTTTGGTTCTGTTTAGCTAGTCACTTTAATTTCCCTTCGCTAACTTGTCTCCCTTCTCTGCCATGATGATAATTCTTTAGACGACTGTCAGCCCTTTGCATTGTGACAGCTTAAATTAATGTTTTGATATTTCTCTCTTTGTAAGAATACAACAAAGAAGACAACTGCCAAGGATAGGACAGAAACTGTATGAATGTAAAACAGACGTTGTGCACCAATAAAGCCAGAAGGAATAATTTTCATTTTATTGCCTTATTAACAAGCTTTTGCAACAACGAATTTCGAAGACTTTGAGTTGTATAGGTTAGTGTGGCTCTTCTGCTTCCTCTGGATTGCAGCAAATGTCTTGCTGGGGACCTTAGACCCTGTTGGGAATACTTCAGCTCGTTTACCCATTTAGGTCAGAGAGGTTTAATATCTAAGGCAGGCTGATTCAGCCTCTAGTACTACACTAACCGTGCATGTAAGCTTTGGTGGATTAGCTTGTTTTACAGTCATAATCATAATAGCACTTGTTCGCAGCTGAAACTCTCTTGCAAACTAATGTATGTTCATCTCGTCTTTACATACCGCCTCTCCAAAATGTAAGAGGATCAATAAGAATTCCAAAAGGAAGAGGCGGGAGGAGTTGGAAGGATTTCATTTGGCACTTACAAAAGAAACGGTGGAAAGGAATTGTCTTAAGATTTTGCTGAGATTTACACCAGTCCTTAGCTAAGGCTCAAGGCCTTTAACAGCATCATTCCTGTTCTTAATGTACGCTTCGAAAATCCTCACCCACATCTGGTATTGCCTTAAATGAAGCTTGACTTCAGCGAGGATGGAGCTCTTCAATGTTCTTTAAAGAATCCCTTTAAAAAGATCTGAGCTATTCAGATGCAGTTTAATGTTTCAGTATAGCTGAGGGTTTTATTGCTACCTTCTCTCATTTTTATAATTTTCTGTCTGTTTTTCCTCTCACACATTCCTTCAGGACCTGGCCTCACCTGAGAGCTGAGGAATTTAAATGAAAGTAGAACAAAAAAATCAATTAATCCATTCTTTGTGTCAGAAGCCACCAGATGATGCTGTTACTCTTACTGCTTCTTAGCATGTGAGCAAGATTTCAGTTTTTGAAGGAATACTGCATTGTTATTAGTTTAGTTTTACAGTAATCCTCTGAGAGAAGCCAGCAGCAGAGTGTGTTTTCTGCTTTATTCTCTTATATTAGGATTCAGTTCTTGGGACAAATTACTTTCCTTCTTTCCTTGGAGTTAAATTTCAGTGCCCAGCCAGAAAGTGGTGCTTTCTGAAAGTGGTAAAAACTTCTGTGATGACTGCAGATGGCACTGTCATAGGGCAAAAAAAAAGAGAAGTAATAATAATAATAATAAAAAGCATAAAGAAAATGGCCAAACCCCTAAATTCTGTCAGAAAGAAATTGGTAGTTCTCATAGATGAAAGACACTGAAGAGGTAAAGGAGATTCTTATGGCCATGGATTTGCTGGGCTACATAAAGAAAGGCATAAGTAGACCACTGTTTGGATCTCAAACCATCCTTTTGACCTATACCTCTCCCTTTTTAACAGAGCACTGGGAGTTCTGGTCCCAGAAAGCTTCAAAGAATAGATCAGAAGTGTGAGACATACTATTTATCTTGAAGGACCACAAGTGCTGAAAGCTAGAGATGAAAAATTTAACATCAGATTTGTCATATACTTCACTGCTGATGGGATCATTTTAGCAGAAATGACCAATGACACTGCTTATCCATCAAAATGAAGGTTTAATATAAAAAATAAATAACATAGAAGATAGGGATTTTAGTGGAAGATTCACTTTTGCATTTTAATTAAAAATCTTGGTTGTTTAAATGCAAATGAAGCAAACACAGAAATGTCTGTGCATTGCATCGGCATGCTTAAAATCACGGCAGCAGTGGCAGGAATTTGGTTCAGTCAGGTGCAGGGATGGTAGGATCCTGAATGGAACATGTGAGAAAGTTTGACTCTATATGCAGAAGACATTGCCATTGGCTGCTCCTTACTCTGCTTCTACCAGCAGAAACAACCCCTACAGCAGTCACCTGAAGATGAGAGCTCATGCCTCAGCCACGCTGCTGCTGGACAGTGATCTGTTCGACTAGAACGTTTCACTGAAGGGCACATGTCAGTGTTCAGACATCTCTAGATCTGAGCAAGGCAAGATTAAGATGTTGTGCTTATGCAAGGAGAGAGTAGTGGCATGCATATATCTGAGATTATCTTTGTCCTGGAATTTCCCAGCTTGACTGCTATTTTATGTAAAATAAGTCCTGTTTACTTTTTATAGATCTTAGAAGAAAGAGTAAGCAAGCACGTACAAAAATCAAACAAGCACATTACAGAGCTAATGCATCCAGGCTTTGCTAAGCCAATTAAGCAATCAAATCAAGGTCACAGCTGAGATGGACTCAATAGATCAATGAGATTGAATAGAGAAAATTAATACACTATGAAATTAAATCAAAAGGATAAAGTTAAGACTGAATTAATTTTGTTGGTCTTGGACTGGGCATATTTAAGGGAAATTTGTTTGCTTTTCAGTCTAAAGTATTTGGCTCAGTGTGTATGCACTTGGCTAGCAAAAGATGCAAGTGCTCAGAGGTTGTTTGTGTCCATCCATTGCAAGATCTGTGTTGATGGCACCAGGCTGTGTAGTCCGGTTGACACACTGCATGGAAAGGATGCTCGAGCGACTTGGTCACACTTGAAAGGTGGGTCCATGTCAAGCTCATAAAGTTCCACAAGATCAAGTGCAAGTGTGCTGGTTTAAGGCTAATTGGAATATTTGAATAGAGAAAACTATGCTGTAGGCTGTGAAAGGAAAAACAATGGTGATGTCTACTTCACTCATAGGCTTGCTGTGATGTTTAAGAAAGAATTCAAAACAAAAGATGAGCCACTTGGGCTTGTCACAGTCGGGCTTGCGGCACTCTCTGGGGTACAGCATCTGGGGCTGTCTAGCAACTTCTGGCTTCTTCTCTCCGACAAATTAATTTCACTAATCACTTTTCTTCTAACTCCTCCTCTGGCCGATCCTCAAAACCTTGGGGTAAGGTATAGGGGTGGGGAGAAGGTGGAAGGGTGGTTGGGAGAGCCCCTCCTGGGGTCTCTGATTTCTGGGAGGGGTGTTGTGTTTCTGTATTACCTTTACCTTGTATATTTCTGTAAATATTCCTGTATATAGTGTATATCTCTGCTTGTGCATTGTGCTGAGCTGTAAATAGAGCTTCATCTAAACTTCCAGCCGACTGAGTTTTAGCCTGGGTCATTTTACAAAGTGTGGGGGGGCGGGGAACTCCCAAACCCACATCAGCAAGGTCCTGCACCTGGGTCAGGGTGATCCCAATCACAAGTACAGGCTATGTGGAGAATGGCTCAAGAGCAGTCTTGAGGAGAACGACTTGGGGGTGTCAGTTAATGAAAAACTCAACATCAGCCAGCAACTTGCTCTTGTAGCCCAGAAGGCAACCATGTTCTGGGCTGAATCAAAAACAGTGTGACTAGCAGGACAAGGGAGGTGGTTGTCCTGCTCTGTTCTCATGAGATCCCATCTAGACTACTGCATCCAGTTCTGGTGCCCCCAGCTCAAGAAGGACATTGAGCTATGGTCCAGAGTAAGGCCACAAAGATGATCCTCTAGAAGACTGGAGCACCTCCCTTATGGGGACAAGCTGCAAGAGTTGGGTTTGTTCAGCCTGGAGAAGAGAAGGCTCTAGAAAGACCTTATAGTGGCATTGCTCTACTGGAAGTGAGCCTGCAGGAAAGCTGGGGAGGGACTTTTTACAAGGGTTTATAGTGATAGGATGAGATTCAATGGCTTTGAGGTGGAAGAGGGCAGACTGCGACTGATGATTAGGAAGAAATTCTTTACAGTGAGAGTGGTGAGACACTGGAACAAGTTGCTGACGTTGTGGATATCCCTTCCCTGGAGGTGTTCAAGGCCAGGCTGGGTGGGGCCTTGAGCAACCTGGTCTAGTGGAAAGTGTCTCTGCCCATGCCAGGGGAGCTGAAACTAGATGACCTTTAAGGTCCCTTCAAACCTTATAGTCACATTCTGTGACTATGATCCTTTTCAAGAAATGCCCTCCAGAGCAAATGGTGATGCCATGATGTTTAATGTCAGGAGGAGGTACAACAATCAGAGTGCCATCAGCAGCTCTGCTTCATCATTTTCTTCCTTAAATATCACTCTCCTAAGAAGTTACTGGCTTGCAGTTCTGATTGTCCTTTTCTATTACAGAGAAAACCTTTCTGTGGAAGTGACACAGATGACAGTCAAATAAACTAGGAACAGCCTGGGGGGAGTTGGGGAGTGGAGAAAGAAATTCCAGAAGAATCTTCCTAATTATGTGCAAGCTTTGCAGAGTTTGGTGTTTACTTTTAGGGACCTGTATGTAGTGCTGTTTCTCCATTATAGAGTGCAAATATGCAAGTGTGTGTTTGAGATAAGGCAGCATCGTCCTGCTATAATGAAAAGGAAATGAAAAGAACAAGTTCAAAAATGCTTTGTATTTTGGGATCCTTCACTTGTGCCGTTGACAGCAGCTGTAGCGAAGTTTCAGGTTGAACACAACCTACCATTCTTTTTGAGCATCTCAGTGACATTAGCATGGACAGTAACAAGACATTCACCTCTTTTCCTGCGAATATACAGTGACAACAGGAGAAAGCTCTTCATCCAGCAGCTCTCCATGCTGTCTGGAAATTAACATGCTTCTTCTCATTAAGATCCTCACTTCTTCAAGAATCCTACCGGTTATTAAGGCCAGAACTTGATATAGGTGATGTTGCCAAGTGGCAGTCTTTGACCATGTGGCAGCCAGGATGAGTCTTCCCTGTCATGCAATATCTGCTGGTCTAATTGCAGGCTGTTTGTCAAAAAAAAAGAGAGAGAGATGGAGGGCAGGCTGTGAAAAACATGTTTACTTTCTGACTTAATGAAAAGCATCAAGTGGTCAGTACAGTGAAATACTTGAAAAATAAAAATTTTGTAAGTTCTTTCACTGCAGTTACTTCCTCACCGTACCTTGGGTAACTACAAAATCTCAGAATGGTGGGGGACGGAAGGGCCCTCTGGACATCATCTAGTCCAAACCCCCTGCTGGAGCAGGATCACCTGGAACAGGTTGCACAGGAATGCATCCGGGCAGGTTTTGAAAGTCTCCAGAGAAAGACTCCACAACCTTCTCTCAGCAAAAGCAATGCAGGTAAATTCATAGCCTGTCCCAAAGGAAAATTCTTCTTTTTTTCCCCCATCAGGCTAAATTTTGCAGATAATGAGAATTTTTCTAGGTCCAATGCAGAAAGACTGCAAGGAAACTTTATTCTAAAGAAGCATCTTTTCCTTTGAACAACCTGCAGTACAGAGAACTGGGCTGCAAGACCTGAATCTGCCATTCCCCTTGGGCTGGAGTGGAGCCCTGTGCAGGGGCATATGGAGCTTTTCCTCCCCTCACAGCAGAGGCTTTGTCAACAGCAAGCATTTAGCCACTCACAGGGTCTTACCAGCCATCTGCCCCTGAACACCCATGTCAGGGGCACTGCCCTAGTTGTGATGGAAGGGCACATCCCAGAGGTGGGATTTTGACTGGAGATGGGAAAGGAAAGAAGTTTTCTTACTGGTTGGCTCGAACATCCCTACGGAGCTGTAAAGCCTGAAGCCTGATTGCTGCCTGTCTGTGTTACAGCTCAGCAGAGAGCATGCCAATGGCTGCTGAGGCAACTTGTGTGAGCAACTAGTACCCAGCATGAGGGGCAGGCTGCAGAGCCAGGCCTTCTGTTTAGGCAAACAGAACAACTCTGCTGAATTAAAGACATAATTGAAGTTTTGGCAAAATTGCAACCCAGCTGCCCAAGGTCATCTCCAGCGAAAGTAGCCAAGGAGGTTTACACAGAAGATGTTAATTGGATTTTCGTTTTCTCTTTAGAAAGGTTTAGAGCTATCAGATCTCACCACACTACAAGCTGCATGAATATGTCCAATGATATTGTGAGCTGATTATTGTTCGTGCTTAACGGCTTTCCATCTCCGTAACAACAGTATTAGCACTAATATTGTGCCCAGGGCTCTGAATATGGATACTAATGGAACTCAATCAGCTCTTAAAGAACAAAGGATCCCTTTTACATGGCATCCTGTGACAGACAGAGGATTGGATTAGCAAGTTGTCAATCCTCCGGTTTGCAGCTTGGTTTTTGATGTGCTCTCGAGCGCTCGGATAGTAGGTAGAATTACATTATCTGAAAAATTCATACAAAACATTAAGTGAAAGCCATGTGCTATTCCCTCCTGACCTGATTATTCTAGATTATTTAAGTAGCCACCATACCCCCTAATTTAAGTGCTGAATTTCTACAACATAAAACGCTCTCTCTTCTCATAAAAGAAGCCCACGAAAGAGCAAGCTCGATTGCCAATTATACCTCTTCCATGAAATCTCTCCTAACCCCTTCAGGATAGGTTTGGGTAAAAATATAATTGCAGTGGATAAGGAAGCTTAAGAAAAGATGTAAATGAAAAATGTTATGTGTTGGCATCTGATTGATCCATCTGAAAAGAAGAGAAGGAGAATTTGACGAGATGGTAAGGAGCTCATAGTTTGTTTCGAAGAGAACCCGGCATTTTTAACCTGTACAGTGTGCTGAGCTATAATTAAGAACAGCAAGTCAGTGAAAAATCTATTTAAACTCCTGACAGCTTCTCTAGATTAGCATATTTGACATCTACATTCACTCTGGCAAATCACTAATGTGATGATTTTTTTTTCTATTTTTTTTTTCCAAATTATATTTTTATTAGCTCTCTGCATATAATAACAAAGTAAAAATGATGCTACAGCCTGGACAGGTCTTTAACTCGAAAGCTCAGTACTTACAATGTGCTTAATTAGCTGCCTGATTATTGTTTTATTCTGAAAGAAGTTTTGTAAGTATTTTCATCTATAAAGCATCTCTATAGCGAAAGCAACTGTTCGATTCTGTTAGTTGGTGAAAACTATAGCAAACCCTGGATAACAAAGCACTGTGATTAACTGATGTCAAGATACTTATCTCTGAGTTTGTTTTGTTTTGTTTTGCTTTTCTGAGGTGGCTGAAGCACCAAATAGCAAAACAAGTATTTGGGTGAACTTTTGGGTTATGTAAGTCTTGCCCATTAATAATTACTCTGCAAGGAAAGAATATGGCTCAAGCCTGGTAATAAGTTGGGCATAGGTGCAGCGATTTGAGACATATCAACAGCCTTTGTCAGACTAGGAAGAACTTGTAATAACATTTAAGTCAGATGCACTATGAATGTGTTGGTTTTAATTTGATAGCAAAGAAATACCATCATTAATTAGAATGCTTTCAGATTAGTATTTGTCTTGCATAATTCAACGTTTGCCAAAGTTCAGGAAAGATACGTGCTAAATAGAAATTATTACTTTGATAATGCTGCTACATTTCCCCTCCTTATTTTTAATATGGCTTTTTAATTTGGGTAATGAGTATATATCACTAATCATTTTGAAAGCCTATTACCAACACCAACCAATCCGTCAACTTGAGTTAATAATTTACTTTATTATAAAAATTGGAACTGGACACAGCTGTGGAGGAAGGAAGGAAAAGGAGAAAAAAAAAAACAAAAAACAAACAAACAAAAAAAAAAAGCTTCCTTAGCAGATAACCTATTTTCCTCTGTGCACAAAATGCTCCTTGTTCTGTTGGGACTTGTTTTCCCACTGCTGGAACTCCATTGGTAGCCATTAAGCTCCTGCTCGAGACACATTCAACTGCAGGGCATTTGGAAATTAAATGCTCAAGGAATTAGAAGAAGACGATCTTCTCCCATACTTAATTTTCCTGTGTATTATTAGTAGCTGCCTCTGCACTGCTAATGCCCTTCTCCCACTGTGCAGGCATGAGCTGGCAAGGTCATTTATTTTTGAACGTGTTTACTGGAAAAATGCAGTGGCATCTGAATGATTGTTTTGGGAAAAATAAAAAATCTTTGGATGAGTCATAAGTGAAGAAAAAAAAAAGGTCATTTGAGAAGATTTCAGTAAGAGAAGAAATTGATAAAGAATATGGAAATGCATTCTAATTAGAATGAGAAGTTTGAAGACTGCACCCTGTAGTGAAATTAGTGTCTGCAGCAGACAACGCTCCTCATTAACAAATCGGGACCTCACTTAAACCAAGGTACTTCACCGTGTCCTACCACTTAAAAATATGCATCAGTGACCACAACACTCGAGCCTGTGGTTGTCCATAACCCTCTGCATTCATGAGCAGACAGAAAATTTGGAAGAAGCACCAGTCAGATGAGGGGTGCAATGGAGATATACAGAGATCTTCAGCTGAAATTGATTATTCCTTTGAATGGTGGAAGAATAATAAGGACCCTGTCCACTGAATCATGTTAAACTGCAGCATTTATTTATTTTTAGTGATAATGCAGTCATTATAGCCTTTTGTTGTTAAAGTTCTATCTGAAAACCTTTGCATAAGAAAGCCACAAAGGGGAAAGTTTTCAAATCAACCCCTTCCAAACAATCACAACTCTGATTCCCCCAAGTTTGGATGTCTTGTCATTACCATGGGAAGGAGAGAGAGCAAGGAAAAAAGAGATCAGCAAATGTTCAGAGAAATTTAAGTTAAAAGTTTCTTCTTTAACAAGATTTTGATTTGACATTAATCCTTGTCTGCAGCTGAGCTATCACTGGCTTTTGCAGGAATTGTGGTTTCATTCATCCCCACAGCTTCCATTATGCTCCAAACCAGGAGATGAGTCAGCCTCAGCAAGGCCAACAACATGCCCCTGGAAATGAAGAACTGCTCACAGAAAACGCCAACAGCCCAGGTAAGTGGAAAACTAAATATAGACCAAACCTGGAGTGTTCCAAGTCAATGAAATACTTTTTCAGGTTTCCCGGTGGAATATTCTACAAAAATCAACTGTTTGCACACAGAGACTTTAACAGATTTCCATTTTCTGATGGAAAAGAATTTCCCTGAAATACGGTGAGTGGCATTTTATTGCTGCATACAGCCCACATGCTTAGAAAGCAGAAACAGCATCTCCAACAGCTGAGCCAGTCCCATCTGTCCCAGCAGCTCTCCCTCAGTTCTCCCGCCCAGCCTGCACTGCTGCTGGGCCCTGTTAGCCAGCACTGAGCTGGCCCTGCTGTGCCAGTAGCCAGAAGGACCTGCTCTGCCAAGAGCCTGCCTATGTTTTCCCCCAGCATTCCATTGTGCATCTCCAGACTACAGCAGCACTGACGGGTGCCCAGGATGATCCCTGCCTTCTCAGGAGACTGAGGGGAGATCTCATCAGTGCTGATAAATAGCTAAAGGGACAGCGTCAGGAAGATGGAGCCAGACTCTTCTCAGTGGTGTCCAGTGACAGAACAAGAGGCAATGAACACAAACTGCAACAGAGGAGGCTCCACACAAACATAAAGAAAAAAATTCTTCACTTTGAGGGTGGCAAAGTGCTATGGAAATTAAGCCCTGCCAGGACACAAAACACTGGAGCAGGCTGCTCAGAGAGGTTGTGGAGTCTCCATCTCTGGAGGCATTCCAAACCCACCCATGTGATTTACTCTATCTGGGCGATTGGACTCAATGACCTTCAGAGGTCCCTTCCAACCCCTACCATTCTGTGATTCTGTGTGTGTGGTATGGCTTGTGTCTGCTCCCTTCCCTCTGGAGCACAAGCAGTGTCACCTGAATAACACTGCTAGACATGTGCCAGCCCTGGCAGATGTGCTTGGATACAGGGGTGTGCTAGAGGTAGTCACCGCTGGCCTCACAGTGCCAGCGCCAGGTTTTGGCAGGGCTCTTGTGCTGGCAGGAGGTTTGATTTTCCCAAAGCACCTGCTTTTCAACCCACCTGCATCTTGCAGTGAGCACAACGTGTCTCTAGCAGAGATAAAACCTGACTAGCATATCAAGAGAGCCTACTTTTATTTACTTCTTTAGTCTTGTGAAAGAAAAGGGGGGAAAGGGTGTAGATAAAAGTAATAACTCCAAGCTCTGGTAGCATTTGAAATGATTCTGCTATTTATGGATTCTTTTGGCTACAAGTAATCTGCGTCTGTTACATAGCCAGTAGGGCCTTCCTACTGCTAGGACTGATACCCAACACAGAGCCAGAGCCAGAGCCACAGGCAGGGGGATGAAAAACAGGAGGCACACCAGGTACAAGGCAGGCATCCATCTTCGATTCATTTGACTTGTCAGCTGTTTTATGGACCTTGTTCTCCTCGCTCACACACTTGTACTCCACTGGTGTCGGTACAGCAACTTCAGTGAAGTCGTCCTGTGTAAGAGCACTTCAGACCCTCCAGACACAGAACAGAGAGGCTTTTCATGCCATGGCAGAGCCTGACTTCACAGACACACGTCCTTGTACACCCCTCAGCCTCACAGCTCACAGGTTCGTTCTCTGCTCTCCTGTGTTCTTGGTGTGTGGCACGATTAAGCCATTTGGGTAAATGTCTTTTTCTAAAAATAGTTATTTTTGCTACCTGCTTTGTCAAGAGAACTGCAGGATCTTATCTGGCTGAAGTGCTTTGGGATCTCTGCTGCCAGGGAAGTCACATTGGCTGCCAGAGATACCTCCATCCTGAGCAGGGGTCTGGAGAGCACCTGTGAGAGGAGATGGAGCTGGGGGTGGTGCTGGGGAGCTACAGCTAATTACAGTCAAAAATCATAACTTTAGACAACTCTAATGTTTGCAGCTGGAAAGACTTAAAAGCTATTTGCTTCTAATCTCCCTCTGACAATCAATGAATTGAACAGTAAATGTTATTAGACTAATTTACTGTTCATCAAGAGTAAGAAATGAATAGAATAATTTACTATTCATACATCCAACTGTGTGACATGTGTATAGATCAGTTTGAAAGAAAAAGCAACGTCAGTGTTCCACTTATCCTCCCATACCTCTTCTTTATTCCAGTTTATCTCCATACTCATCCATAAAGCTACAGTGGCAGAATGACCACATCTGTTTGGGTACACATACAGGAATTTGATACCTACCTAAACCATCTCAGCACTTTCCCCTGGGGGAAACAGTCACGACTATAAAAGAAGCTCCTGCTAATTCTCACTCTTCTCTGTGGGAGACATCTACCTCCAGTTTTTGGGTAGTTCCCATGAGGATGCTACAGTTGTGCTTCATCTTGAGCATGTCATCTTTCTCCATGCCTACCCTGGTTATTTGAAGGTTTGGAGCATAAAAGGAATAAATTTAATTAGCTGCCCTTTCTAGGCCAAACTTTGGATAGTGTTAGACATTTAGAAGTTAAAATCCTGCATTTCACTGGCCAAATTAGTCTATGAATATTTTAGATATTAAAGAGACACTGTGAGAGGACACCAGACACTTCTGAACGCTGCAGACCTGAACACAAGGAAAACACATTGAAAAGTATGATCTAAAATGAGATTCTCAGTGAGGTTCGTGTTACCTGCTGTCACGGATGTCCTTCCAACCCTCTGTGATGGCTTCTTGTGTCAGAACTCTGGGCTTCCTGGCTGTGGTAAGAGGTATGGCAGCCCTGGTGACCTTGTCTAATAACCCAGCACAGGAGCAATGTCCTCCCTATTAATTCTGCTTGGCTAAATGCATTTTTTTTTTCTACAAGTTGCATAAAACTGAAGCATTTTTTTAGTTCCTAGGAAAGAGCTGGTAAGTGCACACAGACAACTTCTCACTTCAGCTGCATAGTTTTCCCAGAACCTCAAGAGATCCCACAGTTTTTGTTTTGATAAACAAGATGCCACCTACCATCTGCCATCTCCCATTGCCTCTGTCAGGAAGTGCAGGTTGGAGAATTCTTCCAACTGGAAGAGTCTCAGCTGTCTCTGCACTTCAACATTATCCTTTTGTGTAATCTTTAAAGGTCTGTCCACAAAGCTCTGAAATGCTAGTATTGAAAAGAGAACCTGACAAAACCAAAGATTCAACCTTGAAGATTTAGGATCGATTTTGCTTTTAAAAACTATAAAAAAAAAAAAAAATCCAGAACAAAGCAGGAAGTACAGTTTTATCTTTTTTTTCCCCACTCCGAGCTGTGTGCCTTTTCCAGGGACCTGACAGTCAGGCTCATTTTTGTCCTCCTTCCACACTAGCACCAGTAAGAGAGATTCCACCAGCCAAATGCCACTTCAAGTCTCCTAAGCAACTCTTCCCTCAGAATGTCTCCTTTTATATATATGAAATGTAAGAAGAGCTCAGCAAAGTTCCTCAGGATGAAAGCTTTCCTCTCAAGTTGTCATCCACAAAGACGAGCCCCAGAGCCAGTGATTCTCCAGTGGAATCTGCCTTTTTCTGAACAAAAGGGATGTGATGCTTCTTCTGGAACATGCCACAAAGAGCTGAGGTTCATCTGGGGCCATGTGTCTTGTAGGACCATTCACCCACTTGACCCCTACGTAGACAAGGTGCAGACTCTGAGCCAGGTGAGATAATTTGCAGTTAAGTTTTAGCTACTCGGTGGCAGCAGAGTCATTAGGAGAGTGCCATTACTGTTACAGCGTTAGCAAGAAATTGTGCCAAAGGCTGGCTGTGATCATGTAAATAGTTCAGGGAGGAACACAGGGATTATGATTAGCTTGTGCTGGAGGTGGGGAAGACACCTGAGAAAAGATGCTCATGCCCATGTGGGAGCACAATCCTTGCCAGCAGAGACACAGGGGCCGGGCACAGCTCCTGCCCTGGAAGGCAGAAACGTTGGATTGGTGTGGGGCAGAGCTGACGGCTGGCTGAGACATAGCCAGCTCTGATTTCTGTGCTAGGCAATGTTTTTAAAATGAAATGAACACATCAAATGATGTGTCATGTAAGTTTTCCATGTCAAGGAAAATAGCCTGGGGCCCTTCTTGCCACATTTACTGCTACCACAGCCAGACAACCTGGCCCAAAAATTTATTCTGGTCTTTAATCAGGTAAAATCCCTGTGATCTCTGAGGCTGGGCTTCACGCCTTTGGAAAGAGATTACACAGTTTACTAGAAGGAAGGCATTAGCCCACTGTTCTTGAGGTCTGTGGTCACTGTGGGAGTCACACACATTGTGCACTGCCTGCTGAAAAAGTGGAAATGTTCTCATTTGCCCCAGTCTTCTCTGTGCAATAAACATCCAGCATAGCTGCTTCGGAGCCATTACTCATGCTATGTTTCCTTCAGTATACACAAAAGCAGATGCTATCCAGCACCCAGATGACCCTAAGTGCTGCTTTCATCCTGTGCTAGTTTTGCTTCATTATTTTTTTCTGTGCTCTTTGTGCTGAGCTTCACCTTTTGCCATGACTGTGTTGCCCCAAGAACAAAGCTGGTCCTCCACAGACCAGGCACAGAATGCAAGGTCACCCCTACTCTTGATTATTTTTTTCCCCAGTTTAGGGTGCAGATACAATTTTCAAGTGGCCACAGTGAGATTTCCCCTCGCTGCACACATCATGCTTGCTTTTCCACCTCAAGTAGCTATTGCACACTTTTATTTGTATTTGGGGTATTGTGAGATGCCCATTTTGCTTTTAGGAAGGAGCAGCAACCTGAACACATGTTCAACTGATGCAGACTCCTGTAACTGCCAGCTCCAGGAGTAGAAGGGCTGTGATGGTGCTCACAGAAGTCTCCATTTCAGGTTCTCAGGACTCTGAGTCATTCAGTGCTTTGTAATGAACACGCTTTCCAGGAGAGAAAGAAAAGAAAACTAGATATGAGCCTGGGTTTAAAAAGCAAACAAACCCTAAACAGGCATCTAGGCCAATCTGCAATTGTTCTGGCAGGCAATATGGTTTTCTTGTATATATAATAAACCTTAGTAATCCGTATTGCTCTGAGCTGCCACAACCCACTCTCTCCCGTGGTGCAACCCTGGTCGCTCTCACTGATGTGTGCTATTTCTGAACTAAAGCATAAGGTTTATCATCCCTGCTGTTCTACCCTGCAAGCAGGAGTGAAAAAAGGTCGACTACTGTGTTCAGGCAGCATCAAATTACTGTAAAACAAGTGAGATACTGCAGGGATATATGAGGAATCTCAGCATCTTCACTTCTCTTTCAGGTTTTTATTATAAATGGGTCACAAACTGTTGCATTCCTAACAGAAGCATGAGCCATCAACTCATGCATCCCTGCCAAATTAATATACATTTTGGATTTGGAAATGAAATTGTTTAGTACCTGGACACACTGTGGAGTACCCGGCGTGCTCTGTCTGAGCTATGTAATGAAGAGCTCAGTGTCACAAGCCAGCTTCAACGCTGTCTTTGGGCTTGATGTGGTAGATAATAGGAAGCATGCACAGGTATATGAAGAAGTGTCTCACACGGCACTGGACTGGGTGTGTGAGAGGAACTGGCCACTTAGGCTTTTTAATCTTCCAAATCTGAGTGGGAGGTACTCAGAACCCTACTGCCCTCACACCAACCCACACACACCAGCCAGGCACTGCTGCCTTCGTCTGCACTGACCAAATGCTCAGGCAGCTCAAGGCTGACACCAGTCTTTTCTCTGTTAGAGAGAACACAAACCTTTATCTCTCCAAGCTGAAAGTGAGCTACTCAGTAGATCTGCATCTGTAGAGTGCAACATTTTTTTCATCCACCCATCCATCCAAATGTGTGTACCTGACTGCTGCTGAGTCCACAGGTACAGCACACAGTGTAATCATCACAGAATCACAGAATTACTGAATGTTTTGTGTTGGAAGGGACCTTGAAGATCATCCAGTGCCTACCTTTCCATGGACAAGGACATCTTCACTAGATCAGGCTGCTCAAAGCTGGCCTTGAACACTTCCAAGGAACAGGGGCATCCACAGCTCCTCTGGGCAGCCTGGCTCAGTGCCTCACTAAGCTCACAGTAAAAAATTTCTTCCTAATATCCAGTCTAAATCTCTCCTCTTTCAGTTTAAAGCCAGTCCTTGTTGTATCACTACATGTCCTCATAAAAAGTCTCTTCCCATCTTTCCTACAGGCCCCCTTTATGTACTGTTCTTACTGGAGCCTTCTTTTCTTCAAGCTGAACAACCCCAACCCTCTCAGCTTGTCCTCCTAGGAGAGATGCTGTAGCCTCCTTGATAATTTCTGTGGTCTTCTCTGAACCCATCCCCACAGGTCTATGTCTCTCCTGTCCTGAGGACTCCAGAGATGGACACAATGCTCCAAGTGGGGTCTCACCAGAGCAAAGTAGAGGGGCAGAATCATCTCCCTTGACCTGCTGCCCGCACTACTTTGAATAACACCTCTAACTGTGCAGCTGCATCACTTGAGGTTTGGTCTGGATTTGATTACTTCTACTGAAATTCAGGCAGAGCTGATGACAAGGAGGTGGAGCCCAGTGTCTCTCACCTTTTTGAAGAGGCAAAGGGTAAGCAGGCGCTGACATCTGAAAACAGAGGTGAGATGGAAGGCATAATGCAGCAACTAAGTTGGTACAGGAGTAAATTAAAGAGTGGGAGCATGGACTTGTAACAGCAGATGTGATGAAGAAGTGAATAGGTGACAGCTAAATGCCCCTTCTGTTAACCTGAACCTTTTAGGCACCAGCTGACACAGCACGTTCCTCACGTTGGCAGCTGTGCTGCCACGAGGTGCTGTTACTCCTAATAATGGCACATCAGCCAGTAACCCTGCAGGTCCTGCCAGGCCCAACCAGTTCACATCACAGCTTCACTCACTCTTGGGCTGTTGCTCAGCCCTGAACCCTGTTCAGGACCTTCACTTGGCAGGGGCCCAGTGGCAAATTGCAAAAATCTCTAACAATTCTGAGAAAAAAGCAAATTTCTTACAAATGATTTGCCAAACAACATGTAATTAAATAGTGCAGAACTGTCTATGATGCATCTTTGGGTCTTTAAGCCATTTTCACACACACACACACACACACACACTGTGGCACACTCCTACAGCATTTCAAGGCTGTTGCACACTGCAGAGCAGCAGAGGAAAAGAGTGATAACTGAACAATTAACAACTGATGTCATAAACCAGTGCACTTAAAATGCATAATTAAAATAAGTGAACCCAAAAAAAGAAGCAACAGCATACAGGAAAAAAGCTCACACAAAAATTGTTGACAATAGGTGTCATGTAGGAACAGGAATATGCAAGTTAAAAGAGCTAAAAATTAGCATCAGAGTGGTTAAACAAAGACATGGCATCAGCTAGGAAGCATCTCAGTGATTTGCCAAAAAATATAATAATGTTGCAGTAGAACTATTCTCTGATGTTAGCTACTTTGAACCATAAAAGAGTCCTTTGGTGGGTCCCTGTGACATTATTTGCTACCAAGGCACTGTGCTGATGGGCTCAGTGGGATCGCTGGATCCAGCGTTAGATCAGTAAGCAGGAAAGCAGAGCTCCCACCAGATTTCCTGCCTTGAGAGCTGTTAGGATCCATGCTAGTTCTTTAAAGAGCAGAACTGTGTACAATACTGCACTCAAAATGATCCCATTAGGAATATAATCTTCTGCTACAAATGAGATGTTTGGGAAAAAAACAAACAAACAAACAAAAAAACCCACACAACAAATAACAAAACATAGGAAAGCCAAAAGGAAAAAAAAAAGAGATAAAACCCACAACTAAAGAAAGAAATAAAAAACTGAAACCAAACCAACCAAACAAATAAATTAAAACAAACAAACAAACTACCAAGCCCATTTGATTAAAGTTCATCTGTAAAATGCAATTTTGGAGGAACTTTGCATGCTGCCTGTGCCTCTGCCCTTGGGAAGGCCAGAGAGGGCATTTACCCACGGCCTTCTCCTCAAGGCCAGGCTCTAAGCTGCTCAGCTGGTTTCACCCCAGCTGGATGTCACTGCCATGGGGCACCCAGCATGGAGCTGGATAGTGCTGTGAGGTGTGCACACCTGCAGTCCTGTTCAGTCACACCATGTAAAGGCCTTTCCTCCAGTTTCTCTGCTTGCTTTCAGCACTTTGTTTTGTTGTTGTTTTGTTTTGTTTTAAGCTCAAAACACTAGAAAAGATTTTAACGTGTGAGGCAGACGTGCTTTCCAAGAATAATTGCTCCTTGGCTGCTGCACAGGAGCTCTGCTCGTGCATTTCTGGGAGATGCCTGCAGACTGCTAACTGCTCTGGAAGCCTTTCAGCCTTTGCTGCCTGCAAATGGCATTATTATTCACTAATAGCCTTGGCTCACCATGTTGTCTTTTGGTTAGTTAGCAGCTATTCTGCGAGTCAGAGACAGGGAAAGAGGAACATATGTTTAAGCAGTAGCCAACTTCTAACCTGTAAAAACAAAAAAATAAATGCTGGAGGGTTTTCTCAGAGCAATCCCCAGCATTAGCTGGGGAGTGATTAGGAGGGACCATGTCACCACTGGGAGGGGGGTGTCCATCCCACCTCCCACAAAGCAGCTGCTATTTCTCAGGCAGGTTTGTGGAGAGGAGGATGCAGAGGATGTTCATGTTTGCTCACTAACCCTAGAATGGCTGCTGCCACAGGGTCACAAAGCTGCTGGAGTAAAGGTTTGATGGAGGTAAAGGATGTGGTGCTTGGCCCCCAAAATCCATGGCACAGCAGTTCCAGTTCTAAATGGCTATCCTGTTCAAGGCACTTAAATGACAAACGTTTGTACATCTCATTAAAAGTCAACAGGACTTAACAATAAAATCTTTTCTGCTTTGTTGTTCTTTTCTAAAGGTTAGGCATTGGAATTGTTTTGTTTTGTTTCTTTAAGGTTACTTGCTCACCTGCTCATTTCTTTTTGGATATTGTAGGATTCTGTTATTTACTGCTCAAGCAATCCCAAGAACTGCTCTACTGACATTTCATGGTATTTAGTATTGACCAAAAACTACATGATAAATCTTTCTAATACTCCAGAGAGACCATCAAGGTAGCAGTTACAAATACATACATTGCAGCATGTTGTGTTCTGGGTTAAATGAAATATAAAATCACATCACCAGTCTGGATACTAATGGCTCTATCAGTATTCCAGCTGCAGGTATGGTGGTTGCCATTAAGACATCAACATTTGTCGATCGCTGTGGAAGGTAACTGATGGATCTCACTTCTCCTCTCAGTATGTGGAGGGGGAATGGGAACTGTGGTAACATCAGTGTCTTGCCCCATCCATGGCTCAGACCTTGTAGTGGAAGGGGTAATTAATTACTGCGAGAATGATATTTTAAAATATTAATATAGTTTATTAATATTAAATATTCAGAACTTGTGGCACCGTGATCACCAAAATAATAAGAAGAACAGGTTCTTGCATCATTATGGAAAACTATATACAGGTTATAATATAGGATCTAGAAGTAACTAGTGAATTTATACATTAATTGAACTCGATTAATCTGGCAGAGAAGGCTTTGCGGTCAGTATACCGCTTGCGGCCAGTACACCGCTTGCTCACTAGATGGACACAAGGAGCAACTTTCTGNGGTTGCTCTCCCCAAAACAGAAGGAGGGAGAGCAGAAAAACATGCCTGGGCAAGCCAGGATACATACAAGCCTAATTTGGCCTGCTTAGGCCTACTACGACAGACCTGACAGGGAGCAGTGAGCACCTAGACAGACAAAAGTGGCACAGTCAGTCCTGTGCAGCAGTCTGGCATGGTTACACACTGCCATCCTTCATGTTAGGCTTTTTGCTCCAGGAGACAGCGCGCTTCCAAGCTCTCAAAAAGTTCTGAGTTAGTTTTGAGTTTAGGGTAATTTATAGCCCAGTTGATTTCACCATCATTAGCTTTTGTACGTTCAAAGAAGGTTTAATTTTCTTTGGAAGATGCAGACGTGTGTACAGCTAGATAATGCCCTGTTTATTTTACTGACTAATTCATCACTTAAAGTGCGGGACTATAGGTTGAGAGACCAAGACTTATGCACAGTCCCATACCCCTAAATCAGGCCAATAAAAGTTAAATTCACACTGTTTGCAAGCACTTTATGCAGATGGAAAATGTCACCTTGTCTGAAATACTTTATGGCGCGATGCTGAAGCAAAACGAAATCCCACAGCGAGAGATTAAAAAGCTTCACTAATGCTTAGCTGGGAGGCACACAGCTCTGCACCTCCTCCTGTGCGATGGGGAGCCTGTGCTGGGAAGCAGCATCTGGCTGGTGCTCTGCCTGTGGATGCAGCAGCTCCATGGGTTCCAGCGCCCTGACACCCAACATGGGCATCATTCACAGATTCACAGAATATTAGAGGTTTGAAGGGACTTCAAAAGATCATCTAATCCAACCCACCCACTAGAGTAAGAACACTTAGAGGAGGTCACACAAGAATACATCCAGGTGGGTTTTGACTGTCTCCAGAGAAGGAGACTCCACAACCTTTCCGGACAGCCTGTTCCAGGGCTCTGTCATACTCACAGTGAAAAAGTTTTTCCTTATGTTCAAGCAGAACCTCCTTTGCTCCAGCTTGCATCCATTACCCTTCCTCCTATCACTGGACACCACTGAGAAGAGCCTTATTCTATCCTCCTAACACTCACCCTTCACATCTTTATAAGCATGAATGAGGTCACCCCTCAGTCTTCCCCAAGCTAAAGAAACCTAGCTCCCTTAACCTTTTCTTGTAAGGGATGTGTTCCACTACCTTTACCATCTTTACAACTCTGCACTGAAGTCTTCCAAGGAGTTCAACCCAGTCTTGAGCAACACTGAGTGGGGTGGCTGCAGATGACGTGCTCAGCCCAACCAATGAGGAGCTTGTTGGCTGCTGAGTAAGCTGCCAGGGCTGTTGCATCAACTCTTGCCCTACATTATGGCTTTAACTGATCACACAGGCTTTAGCTTATCACACACTCCAAGGATTTGGAGAATGCTTTGGAGTGGATGGTTACATTGAGAAGATTTTACTGCCTAGATATTAAGGGTCTTCAAGGCACCTCCATGCTGTCTCCTGCCACCCAGCACAGAGCCAGAACATTGTTACAACCATAGTGGAAAAGCAGTTTTTTAGAAAGCAGCTTAAAAATCTCAGAAAGCACATGCTGACTTGGCTGTGATGGGACGTTGCAGTGCAAACCCAGCACAGCTCAAGCCCGTCCAGAAAGCAGAGAGTGCACCAGCTCAGGAGGAGCCCTCCCGTGGCCCAGGCTCCACGGATGTCAGAGCCCAGGTCCCCACTGCTGTCGCTGCACTGGACAAATGAGAAGCCACTGGAGATGAACGTGCCTGGATGCGTTAGGCTGCGCCAGAATCGCACTCGCTGAAACAAAATCAACAATCTCAAAAGCCCAATTCCCGGGTGAGATAGAGATAAATCGTGGGTGGAGCTGTCTCCTCGCCACCCGCCCGCGTCGCCCGGGCTTGTCACGGCCACTGAAGCAGGAGCAAGGCTGATTTCCACCGCAAACTTTGCAAAGCTGCTCTGAAACGCTCCATCACTCTCCCTACCAAAAGGCAGGGGATCGCCTCGCTCCCCAGGCTTCAGCAGCGCAGCCGACTGCAGGCAGAGCATTAAGTGTTCTGAAAGCATTTTTACAGTGGGGAAGGAGAGACTCTGCAAACAGCTAATGGGTATATTTCAGTTCCCTATTAATTGCATATTTATTACTCGGCTGCTGCAAGGAAAAGTCATGTTACGTTGATTAAAGCTTTGCAAGCTGTACAGTAAATATTTTAAACAAAAAAGGTTTTGATCTCTGTTGCTGTTGGGAAGGGTGGGGGGGAAGCTGCCGTTAGAGCTGCTATAATTAGCAAGCTCCATTGCAGACAGAATTTCCCACAGGCTCTGCAACATGCTTCGTGTGTGTCTGCATGCATTTGGACAGAATATTATTTTATGTATACGGTCTCTATAAATTATATATATTTATATATACACAACTCTATTTCTTCTGTGTGAGGAGAAAAGGAGAAAAGCAGCAAGTCTGGGCTGCTATCTCACATCTTGCAGACAGGAAAGATGAGAGACTTAAAAGGCAGAAAAGAAAAGGGGATTTACGTGCACTGACTGAAGTTTGGGGGGGGGTGCTAGGTGACCCTCCTGCTAGCCCTGCCTGCCTAGATAACATGGCTGATTAATTAAGTCCTTGCCTGTACATGTTTCTGGTACTAACTGTCAAGTCTCTGCACACAGACACTTTTGGTCTCCCTTGCTTGATGGCATTAGAAAGGGGCTGTATGTATCGAATGATTTCACTGGGCAAGCCCTTGTGGGCATCACCTAGAGGTGGGGCAGAGATCACCAGCCACAGACATCCTGAGCTTCATCTCCTGACCACCTGCTTGGTGTCATCAATGCCTCCCAACAGCAGAGAAAAAAACAGTCTATAATTCTGACAGACTGAATCATCTTCATCTCTTCCTAACCCTTCCACACACACACTCACAGGTCACAGAACACCAAAACCTACATCAAAACTACAGTGGCAATATGAGACCAGCAGTTTTGCTCCTGTGCTTGCTTCTAAGGTCCTCAAGTATGAGTTTGGTGCCAGCCCTTACCTCCTCAGCCTGCAGTGACATCAAGGTCCCCAGTCCAACACAGGACCTGCTCTCTCTGTGCTGGCTGAGGCCAGCTGCCCCTTCCCCCAACCCTTCTCTACATCTGACATGAATTAGAGGAGACATCAGTCATACCCAGCCAAGCAACCGTGGATACCTGCCACAGGACAGAACAAGCTAAAATGACACTAATAGAGGAGAGACAGCTCTGGCTAATAAGCCCAGCAATTTGCAGCACAGCGGCGTCACAGGCAGGCCAAAGGGCTGTCGCTGGAGGGCTCGAGCAGCCCAAGCTCAGCCCCGGGGCTGAAAGACCAGGTCTAACAAAAAGCAGTGCTGAGCGTTGGTAAACCCCATAAGGGTCAATATCCCCTCCAGGGCACAAATTCATTACTATCTTCAAATCTGATTTCTGCAACCCCCAAAGCAGACAACTCAAGGAGACCTCCCAAATACACTGCGCGGGCAGCAGCGCACTCATCCCTCAGTGAGGGGGATGCTCAGGGGTATCTCTGTGGTGTCCAAGACAGTCTTTAGCTTTTAGATGGAGTCAGGACAGGCTTGGTCATGTAATACAGACATGTAAACGCAGAGTTTTGGTTTATGACATTGCATAGCCCTGAGCACAGCCACAGTGCTCTCTATTCCCATACCATTTTCCCAGAGTTCACAACTGCTACAGGCGTAGCGATGGGCAATTTTCAGGAGCAAAATTTGTTGTTCTCAAGTCTTAGGAGTTTATTAAGCTGCAGTATTTGACTTGGCTCATTTCCTGCAGCAGCTCCCTCTTGGAACTGTGTGATTGCAGAGGATGCAGCAGTTATTAACAGTAAAACAAGTTTCAATCTCTTATGGCTGTACATGAAGGCTTGGAAGTGTGAACCTTCAAAGGCACAAAACACGGAAAGAAAAACCAAAAATTATTCAGGATTTATTTCTTCAACAGGGTTTTTGAAACCTGTTTCAAAATTCAAGGGACCTTACGTCTGATTTTTTAAATGGAAGTTGGCAATGCTAAAATTACAGGAGCTGCATTTACATCCCACTGATTTCTGTGAATGAAGATGGGGGGGGAGGATGGGACACGGACACGACTCCATTTGGCAAGTCCCAGTGCAGAGAAAAGAAATTAAATAAACAAAGCATGAGCAGAGTACTTTCAAAAAGAATCAAACAGCATGGACCATTAATGTTTTAAGAGATAGGAGGTGTATGTGAGCCAAGCATCCCCAAGATATTTATTCCCTATGTTTAAGACAGGGAATTGCATTAGAACAGGTAGAATCTTTCAAAGCAGGGAAAATTTTTAAGGGCACTCACGATGCTTTAAAGAAGACTTCAAAAACCATCTCCAGTATTGAACTGAATAAGTTGGAGAGATTTGTAGGTTATAGCAAGGGAGAGTGATGGGAATACATGTGGAGCAAGCTGGTTACTGCAGTAAACAAACCTCCCCCAAACTAGCATGAGTGCTTCAGCTCAGGACAAATGGCTTCACATCTAGAAATACATTTTAAAGGGAGACAAGGTGCTGGGTAAACACCAGCCAAGCGCTATAAACTATTGTTATGGAAGGTCAAAGCCAACTAGCCTTGGCCATTGCGCTGGCAAGGAAGAGCATAGCTAGACACACCGTTCTTCATAGACTGAGATGTAGCCTTGAGGAAGCTAACCCTTGAAGGCTTTGAAATTAAAAATGATGAAAAAAGAGAAGTTTTCTTTACAAAGGAGGACAGCATAACACAGCTATAGAAGCAGGGCTTCAAACAGTGCTGCTTTAAATCTACAACAAAGCCAGCAACTGCACCGGAAGAAAGCGAAGCTGCACTTCTATTCATCCTGCACCATCAAGGGCAACACGCAGCTCTCCTCTCTCTGCATCCCGGCTGGTTTGTAAGAATGAACTATTTTATCTCAAGGAAAGAGACATTATCATTAATTGACTTGCATAGTGCTTCTCACTAATGGCTGGGTGCTGTAAAACAGAGATACTGTAATCAGGCAGAGAGTTTGGAAATTAGGAAAGATTGCAGGGCTTTGTTCCCCCACATGCAGAAAACATGTCAGGAGTGCCACCCTGTGGGTCCTGCCAGCTGGCAGCACTGGTGGTGGGTAGGATGGGTGTCCCCAGTGCGCCCAACTGAGACCAGCACCTCACCATTGCCTCTGCACTGGTTGCCTTCACTCTCCACCTGTGCCTATGCAGAACTCTGCACAGGCAGGTCTGGCACAGCCCTCATGATCACAGTCCTTGGGTTCTTTTCCAAGCATCGGAGCTGTGGCAGGAGGTTTATTTTCCCATTGCTAGCCCTTTCCCACTCCCTGTTTCTTGTGCAACAACCCCAATCTCCTGGCTTTCTTGCAGTTCTCCTTCCCATGAGCTCAGCAAAATGGAGGTAAATGCAGCTCCTGCATCCTTGTAATATTGCCCTGACAATCCCTCTCTGTGTCAGGATTTGTTATTAATTTTTAAAGCCATTTGGGTCTTCTTCAGGATATATTACTATTATTATAGAATAATTATTTAAAGTGTGTATGCATTACACAAAATAGAGAATAATTATTTTGAAGATTTATTATTAACATGATAATAGTTCCTTAGACTCTGTTGGTGCTCCAATTTGCTTCAGGGATGGACTGAAAGGTTCAAAGGCTTCTTTGTTTTCCCATAGGTGCAGCAGATGAAATTCAGGGCATTCCCAAGGCTGCTGTAAATAGATCTTTTACAATCTCAAGCTGTGCCAGGGCAGGTTTAGGCTGGACATTAGGAAGAAGTTCTTCACAGAAAGAGTGGTTGGCATTGGAATGGGCTGCCCAGGGAGGTGGTGGAGTCACTGTCCCTGAAGGTGTTTAAAAGGAGACTGGATGAGGCACTTAGTGCCATGGTTTAGTTAAGTAGAAGGTGTTACATTGGACTGAATGATCTCCAAGGTCTTTTCCAACCTTAACCAGGTTCTGTGACTGTGATTCCTTGTTACCCTCTGTGTGAGTTAGCAGGGAGCATACCTAAGGCAGTGCACAGCCTGGTACAACTCCAGCCAGCTCAGTGCCAGTGACCAGCAGCAAGGCTGGACCAGAGTCTTTGCATCAGCCCAGCACTGTTCAGTGAAGTTACTTACACCCCACATACCTTCAGGGACACCTTTCCTACCCTCCCTGGAGGCCAGCCTGCTCCCAGATAGCATAGAGGGTCCCTCATATAATGCAAGATCAGGTCCAAGACACTCCATTACCAAGGAGATATTTAACTGATGTTCTGCTTGTAGTAGGAGGTCACAGGAGATTTATCTGAAGAGATGCACATAGAAAGAATTAGCAGACAAGCCATTTCACAACCTCTAATACCTTCACCTTCTCAGCTGCTCAGCTGAAATGCCTTAAGGGATACGTTTTACAGGAGCTGAAAAGTGAACTGGAAACTGCTTAGATCACACAACTTATGCATTTTAAATAGCAGTGTAAAATCCTGTGCTTTACAAAAGCACAGTGTTGTACCGAGCACTAGAGACATGCTCTGAGTGGTGATGCTGGAAAAGTTGCAGGAAGTACAATAGCAAAAAAAAAAAAAAAAAAA